>SRQH01000116.1:0-54395 GCA_018360345.1 Claviceps sp. LM84 group G4 | reverse complement strand
TCCCCCCCCCCCCCCCCCTTTTGTTTCGGGCCCCTCGTCTCTCGCAAATCCCTTGCTAACGTATTTTCCGGCACAGGTCCATCAGGGCTACTTTGATATTCTCTTCCCCACAGACTTCCGCGTTACGGAAGCCATGTACCGTGCCATTACCGGCAAGCTCAGCCGTGTCATGTCCCACGGGGACTTTTTGCGTCGCTGGTCCTACGTGGAGGACACGGAGACGCGCAGCGGCGACAACCCCCTATTGTCGTACTACAAGAATGCTAGTGTTCTTGTGACGGTGTGATTGGCTATGAGATGGTAGGTGATGGTGTCACTGGTGTGGAAATGTAGGGGGCGGTTGAGGCGTGAGCAGGTGGAAAGAGGAGAAGTAAGTGTATGAGGGCTGAGTTGGCTTATTCATACTACATACATAGCGATGAATGCCCGCCTAGTTATCTGGGAACACTGGCGATGACTTTGCTCCCAAGATAAGATGAACAAGTGCATGCATACGTGGACAGAAGGTCTTTATGTATCAATCAATAATAATGTATCAATATTTAGACAAGCCCAGCTTGAAGTGTCCACTGTAAAATTTGCTTGTTGAATGTAAATAAGTGTATCACACATGGACAGAAGCGAAGACTACCTACTAATCGTTGAGATGACTGACCCGACTTTACAGGTCTGTTACTTCTTACTCTGTATATATGTACCTCATAAGGGGTAGGTATGTATGTAGCTATGAGTCCCTGCTCAGTCCCTGCTCAATAACAGAGAAGTACTCACACAGAAGAAGTGCAACTGGACTGAGTCAGCCTCAGTCAGGGTCAGGGGCAGGAGATGTGTTCCATGCCTGCATTTTGGCCATTATGTATCTGCAACAGACAGACAGCCGTCCCGCGCTGCAAACCCTTTACAAAACAGAGCACAGACAGGTAGGTACCTAGAATATCATAAGCTTGTGTTCTCGCACGAAAAAGCAACCAGCTTAGGTATCGTTATATCAATTCCATGAGCAGGGATCATGCCAGCCCGTGAGTGAGATTCGTCATCCAAGAAAAAAAATCCAGCACAGATACGGTAACCCAACAGGTATGTTGCCTCGCAACAACAACTCATCATCTGCAAACAAAACTGGATTCATCAGTCTAATAAAAGGTACCCATCTACATCCTGCATACATGGGTATTGTTTTTCTACTTTGCCCTCCCCAGAAGTCAAACCCTCATAAGATGAAATGAAAATCATAAATTCACACAGGAGTACGCCTCCTAGTAGAGCTTCGTCTACAGCTTCTCCTCCAGCCACTTCCTCGCCTGCTCGACCGCCTCATCCATCTTATCAGGGCGCGTACCCTGACCCTGTCGCGTGGGCTCCTTGCCGCCAGAGCGACCGCCTACGATATCGGAGACAACAGAGGCCCATTTCTCAGCGGTGATTCCTTTGGAGGAGAGTGACTATAGAAAGGGGTTAGCTGGTTGTTTGTGAAGGTGCTGCAGGGTGATATTGAAGGGTGTTTGAAAAGAGATTGCAGCGACGCCTTTACAGAGCATGTGTGTACCATAACCAAACACACGCCGGGGTACGAAGGCGGGACGGGAAAAGGGAAAAGGGGGAAAAGAGAAAAGAAAAAAGAAAAAAGACCTACCGAGCCAACATAAACGCCATGCACCACCCCTCCCTCCTCCTCCCCTCCCCCGAAAACATACACCGACTTAGTCTTATCTTTGCCCTGCACATACTTGAATACCTCCGTCAAAGCCTTCGCATTCGCCCCAATAGGCAGCCTCCCCACAAAGTACTCCGCCCCCTTATTCTTCTCAAAATGCTCCACCACACAGGCCACGGCCGCCGTCGCCTCCGCCTTTTGCCGCTTCTTCTGCTCGGCCACCACCGCCGCCGCCGTCTTCTGGAACCGCGTGTTCAGCTGGTCCTTGGTCAGCGTCGAGATGACAAGCTGGCTAAGCTGCTGCGACAGGAGCTTGATCTGGGCGTCCTTGGCGGGACCAAAGGGCATAGCGTCCAGGGCGTCGAGTTTGTGGGAGAACTCGACGGCATCGCGTTGGACGCGGTGGGCGGCTTCTCCCGTGTAGGCAATAATGCGGCGGATGCCCTTGGCGATGCCGCTTTCTTCAACGAGGATGAGGTCCTTGATGAGGCCGGTGTGCTCGACGTGGGTGCCGCCGCAGAATTCTACGCTGTATTGGCGCCATTCGGGCTTCTTGGGGTCGCTGAGCATGGTGTCAATGTCCATGCCGACGGAGACGACGCGTACGGGGTTGGGGTATGTTTCGCCAAAGACGGCGCGGACGCCTTCGATTTCGCGCGCGAGATCGAGATCCACGTCCTTGGCGTAGATTTTGGCGTTGCGGCGGATATACGCGTTGCTGAGTTCTTCGACTTTGCGAAGCTCGTCGAGCTTGACTTGCGTCTTGTGAGAGAAGTCAAATCGGAGCTTCTCGTTGTCGACGAGGGAGCCCTTTTGGTTGACGTCGTCGCCGAGGACCTCGCGGAGGGCGTGGTTCAGGACGTGTGTGCCCGAGTGGTTGTTGCGGATGGGGGACCGGCGGAGCTCATCGTACTCGCAGATGACTTGGTCGCCCGCCGAGAGGGCACCGTATTCCAGATAGCCGCTGTGGAGGATGAAGCCGCCGTAGTTTTGCACGTCCATTACCCGGAACTCGGCGACGTCGTCAATAATGATGCGTCCCGTGTCGGCGACTTGGCCACCCGACTCGGCATAAAAGTTGGTCTTGTCCAGCAAAAGGCCCATGGCAGACTTTTCGGGGAGGTCCTTGGTGGACTTGTGGAAGGTCTTTCCGTCAAAGACGAGCTGGACCTTGCTCTGGCTGTCGCCCTTGGCAAACTTGGCTTCGTCGTCTGTTCGGGGCACCTCTTGCTGCTCGAGCTGGGCGATTTGGTGCACGTCCAGCTTGGCGAACGTGTCGACGGATGCCTTGACGGCCTTGCTAGCCTCGCGAGCCTTTTCCTTGGCGATGTTGACTTCGTTCTCGTCAATCTCCAGTCCGCGCTCCTCAGCCATGATCTGCGTCAGGTCGACGGGGAAGCCAAAGGTGTCGTATAGTCGCCATACAACGTCGCCGTCGAGCTTCTTGACGCCCTCTTTGGTAGCTTTGGCGGCATACTTTTCGAACTGCGCCTCTCCACGGTCCAGTGTTCGCGCAAAAGCCTCCTCCTCTTCGTCCAGAATTTCCTTGATGTCCTCCTGCTTCTTGACAAGCTCGGGGAACTGCTCGCCCATGTGGTCGACAAGGGCGGGCAAGATCTTGGAGAAGAAGGAGCCAATGTCAGCTTGCAAGTATTTACGAGCATATCGCACACCTCTCCGCAGGATACGACGGATCACGTAGCCGCGGCCGTCGTTGTTAGGCACGGCACCGTCGGTTATGGCGAAAGAGAGAGTGCGAATGTGATCGGCAATGACTCGGTAGGCGGTGTCGATACCATCAATGTCGTCTTTGCCGTACTTGTCGGAGTACGTTCTGACACCAGTGACCTGCTGGATTTGCTGGAACAGAGGCGTGAAGCAGTCGGTCGAGTAGTTAGAGTTTGTCTCCTGTAAGGCGGACACGACTCGCTCAAAACCCATGCCGGTGTCAATGTGCTTCGCGGGCAACGGCTTCAGGCTCCGGTCCTTTTGGCGATCAAACTGCATGAAGACGAGGTTCCAGATTTCCACCACCATGGGATCGTCCTTGTTGACCAGGTCAGCGGCATTTCGGCCTCCAATCTTGTCGTAGTGGATTTCGCTCGAGGGACCGCAAGGACCCTGGTCGCCCATTTCCCAGAAGTTATCCTTCATGTCTCCTGGCACGATCTGATCGGCAGGCATGCCAATGTTCAGCCACAGCTGCTTGGCTTCCTCGTCGGGCGGTAGGCCAAGCTCGGCGTTGCCCTCAAAGTACGTGGCATACAACCGCTTGGGATCGAGTCCGTAGACCTTTGTGAGAATCTCCCATGCCATCTCAATGGCCTCGTCCTTGAAGTAGTCCCCAAAGGACCAGTTGCCCAGCATCTCGAAGAAGGTGTGGTGGTAGCTGTCTTTGCCGACATCGTCGAGGTCGTTGTGCTTGCCGCCGGCGCGAATGACTTTCTGGGTATCGGCCGCACGCTTCAGATGGTACATTGGGTCGGACTTGTTGATGGTGCCAAGGAAGATGGGCTTGAACTGGTTCATGCCAGCATTGGTGAACAGCAAGGTGGGGTCGTCGTAGGGGACGACGGAGCCAGAGGGCACTGATGGCAGTTAGCATGATGCCGTTGAAGTGCGTTGAGGTCCATGTTGGCATGGGCAATCGGGGGTTTGAGAAGAGTGACGCTTGACGAGACGAAAAGTAACGACTAAAAAGGGCGTGGCAGCAACAAGTGCTCCGACGAATCTCGACTGTACAGGTTCCCTCTCGAAGCCAGAAGAAGATCATGCATGCATGCAGGTGCCAGGTGGAGATGTCCATACCGATTGTGTGACCCCGCTGCTCCATGTAATCAAAGAAGGCCTGGCGCACCCGCGCAGACGGCCATTTGAGCTCGCTCATGACGGCGGTCGACGAGGAGAGCAGGCGATGCTGGTGACGCCGAGCAAGAGAAACGGTTGTCGACGGAAGAGTCTGGATCGGCTGGATGGGTAGAGGTCGCGCAGATGGAGCAAATCGTGGCCGGCAGTCGTGGTGGACGCGGCAGAGCTGCTGAACGAGTGGTGCGAAGAGTGGGAGCCGAAGGCGGGTTTTGTAGAAGCTTCCACAATCATGAGTCAAGAGCGGTACGGGTACAAAGGGCCGCCGTCGCCCAGCTGTTGCACCCAAATCCCAAACTCCAGCCAAGACACCACCAGCCACAACGCCGATACCGCTGTTTCCACGCACCCGCCGCATCTGACTGACTTTGGCTCCAAGCAACGCACTGATCAGTGTCAAGTGATCAGTGATAGAGCTCGATTCGTCGTTTCCTATCTTTGCGCGCCTTTTCACGCTGTCACGTTCTCACTTTGCTTCACCCCCTCGCTTCCGACATCGCACGACTGACCGCCGGCGAGCCTGATCCCCTGACTCTTCTTCTCTTCTCCGTGTGCGATTTCCCGTGACGTGACTACCGTGTGTGTCACTGCCGCTTTGCGCATTGATTGCCTGGTTGGCGTTGGCGTGAGCTACGCTGGACGTTTGAGACAGGACGGATGCGCGATTAACTGTTTTTTCTCTGACGCAACAGTGATCCAGACGGTACTTGGCAGGGGAGAGTCGGTGCTAAAGGGAGAGAGAAAGATAAGGACTGGATTTTGATGCAAAGTCCGTGCAAACAGCGCGATCGCAGACCCAAAAGATGATGGTTCCAGGAACGCACGCTTCATCCATGGCCATGGGCGGCTCAATGCCTGGCTTTGCCGCCATGTCCAGCGCTGGCAGCCCCTTGCGCAGGGGTCCGCTTCAGGGTCCACCCTCCAGCGGCAGCACCATCGGCACCAACAACACCAACAACACCAACACTGCGACTGCGCAGATGTACAATCCCCGGAGTACGTTGGGCAAGCGGAAGCACGAGACGCAAGAGAACAATGAGCGGCTCTCGAAGCGCATGAGTCTTTTGAATATAGGTTCGTGTTTTCCCGTATTGCGCTTCTTTTTCTTTTTCTTTTTTTTTTCTTTTTTTCTTTTTTCCTCTTTGCCTATCCTCTCCGCCGACACGGAAGCTCTAGCTCCCAACCCACCGTACTACATTTCACTAACCCACCACCGCCTGTCGCAGAACGAAACGGCACCAAGCTCTACGTTCCAGTCGAATCACAACCTCCTCCACCTCCGCCTCCAAACACACACGCAAACGCAAACGCAAACGCATACACACAACCACCTCCACATGCAAATGAATACTCGTACGCCCACCGACCTACATCATCGCCCGCTCAAGCCTCCCCCCCAACCGACTACATGCAACTCGACGACTCCAAACACAAAGTCTACATCTACAGCCTCGACGACGAAATCACCTCCGAAAGCAGCGAAGACGAAGACGGCAAACTCATCTTCCTCCCGGATATTGAAAAACACCTTCGCGAGAAGCGCATCCCGCCGCATATCCTCGCCGATAGTGATGGCCAGCTCGGCGGCATGCAGCTCGTGCTGTACAGTGATCCCAAGTCGTTGTCCGTGCCAGAGGAACAGGATGGTGTGAGGAAGGCCATTCTTGAGGCGAGGCAGCGGACGCGGGAGAAGCAGAGGCTTGAGCGGGAGGGGGGGGAGTCGCCGAGTGGGATGGAGGGTGATGGTGATGGTGATGGTGATGGTGATGCGATGGATCTGGATTGATGCGCTTTACTACGCATTCGCATGGAGTATAGATGTCTCTGGGTTTGATGGTGCTTTTCAATGAATGGGAGTTTGGTTCGGAACCAGGACGGACAACGGCGTTGGGTTTTGATTTCTAGGGGTTGGGGTTTGGTTAACTTCTAGCTCGGTAGCGTTGCATCAGGTCTGCGCTGCGAGGTTGTCTCTCCACAGCTTCTTTTGGTATTTGAGAATAAGTATTTTCGACAGTGTTGTTAGCTAGGGTTCTATTTTTATTTCTTCTTTTTTATCTTTCTTCTTCTTTCTTGTGTTATCAAAAGTCGAGCCTGCTATGATGCTTCAAATAAACAATATTGTCCAATAACCCTCGTTCCTCCTACAGCACCATATGTCGTGCAATCTCATCACAGAGATCTCCATGACTAGTTGCCCTGGAACGCGGTTCCTCGGGTTTTACCGCTTGAAAGGCGCCCAGCACACGAATCTGTCCCTCCATGTCTCAACTACCATCATTCACGTTTCCTTTCGTCCGTGAATCTCCCTCATCGGTTAGGTGGTGGTGGTCCTTGAGGTGGCGCATACTCTGGCGCCTCATTGCTCTCCTGCGCCCGCTGCGTAGGCGCCCTATTCTGCGACGGATCGACCTTGGAGCCCCCCTCCGGAGGACCACTATACACGGGGGGCCTATTCGGATCGTACGCTGGCAGGGGCATATCATTCATCGGATAAGCGGGTTGCTGAAAGCCGCTCTGTTGCGGTTGCTGCTGAAAATAGTAGTAGCCCTGTTGCTGACCGTTCGGCCACTGCTGGTTGGCGGAAGGTTCGCGGAAGCGACGCTTGACGAGGAACTATTTTACAATGGTCAGTGAGTCTGCAGACGTAGAGTGGAGGGGAGGTAGCGTCGATATTTTACTACATATTCAGGTACCCAAAACGAAAAAAAAAAAAGGAAGCGAGAGTGAGAGAAGGGGACGTACTCTGTGATATGCGAGCGGTTCCTGACCGTTCCTGATTCTCTTCTTGGCATGCAGTGTACCGCCTACAACATAAAGCAGAACAAGCGAAAGCAATACGAAGAAAATAACCCAGCGCACAATCGTGCCCGTCTATTCCGTGCATCAGTAAAAGACTCAAAGATCCATGTTCTTCAAGCATGGCCGCAAAGTCCAGGCAAGACGCGGCAGTAAACAAGACTAACCTGGGTATTCCACCACGAGTAATAACAGTCCCCATCGATGCAGTACACATCTCTAATACCGACCGCCATCGCGCCTCTATATCGTCTTATTTTTCTCGAGAGAAACAGCAAGTTGTATAGGTAACAATGGGAGTCGTTCGTCTGAGGTCTCTCGTATTATCGTATATGTGGATAGATGAGGCCTCCCACGGGATCGCTTCGCTGCGCCGCGTGGATTTCCTTCTTCCTTCGCACAAATAAGCGCTTCCGGTTCAACGAGGGGTCGCGTTTGCCGGCCTATCCGTGAACTGTGTATATTTTCCCTCTTCCGACCCGAGCAAACCGACCGACTGTGTGTCTCTTTTGTCTCTGCCGCTTTCGTTTTGTGTAGGTGTTCGTGTATGGCGTAAGTTTCGAGGTTTGGTCTGCGGCCTGCCTTCGGCTTGGTCTGTTTTGATTCTAGTGTATTCGGCCTAGTTTTGTTGTGAACTTGTGTATGTAGGTTGTATCATGTATGTAACCTCTTCGCGGGAAAAAAGGGTCCGGTTCTAAACGCCCACGACCCCGCTTATGCCGAGACACGGTCTCTGGTTGCTGGGGGGTAACGTGGCGCTTCTGAGTCGATCGTCGAAGTTTATTGCAAACAGCGATCATGTGTGTACATATGTAGGTAGTACAAATGTAGTACCTAGTTTTCCCACAAGGGAATCGAAACAAGAGGATAAGAATGTTGTGACTCCAGTGAGATGTTTCTTCAAGCTGAGAGGGATCTCAGAGGAAGAAAGTCAGCGCATGGGTGGCTGTGCTTTGGATGAAACTCGAGGGGGGGCCCAGGGCTGGCTACCTAGGTACGGAGTAGGTTAGTAAGTTACAGGTATGTACATATGTACCTAAATTATTATGTACATACTGGCGGCGGCGCTGTCTTCGTCTGTGACTCTGTGTCCGCATCCGGGCGGCGGGGTGCCTCCGCCTCTTCTCCGCCTCTGCATCTGATGATAGGTACATATGTATGTATGTATGTATGTATCTGGGCCCTGGCCCCTGGGGACGTCGAAGTACCTAACGAACCATCCCGCCGAAGTTCCGAACGTCTGTCTCCGCTCCGGCCGAGTTTCATCCCTGGTGATTGAGCCTCCTCCCCTTTTCAGTCCTTATACGAAGTACCTACTTATGGCACGACGAGACGGACGGATATGCACGTGCATCATGGGAATAACCTGGCGGCCATGCTTCACGTATACATACATATTGTCATGGGAAGCTGTCTGCGACACAACAGGCCATGTTGAGTCTGCGATAATCTCGAGGTGAGAGCATCTCGCAAGCGGTCTCTTGAATCTTCCCTCCTCTCCTCTCTTTAAACGCCAACAACGACACACCGTCAAGACCAACGACCTCAACGCCACGATGAACCAAGAAGATGTTCATAATCGATAGCTTATCCACTACACTCTCTATGAATCACATCGCTTGCGAAAAATGCTACTGCCCAAAAACGCCCACACTACCACCCCTCTCCTCTCAAAGTCGTACTCTATGCCTTTCGTTTTATATATACATACACTGCACCTCACAACCCCCCCAGACTTCATACCCCAGACCGAAAAAGCCTCTCAAAACTATAAAGCGACCCCCCCACCTCCCCATCCCGCAATCCCATCAAACCCGTTCCCTGCATTACCGTCCCCTGCCGGCGGTTGCCGACCCGGCTGCCCCTGCTCCCCCTGCTGCTCCCCCCGTCCAGCCGAGTTCGCCTCCTCGCCCCGGACATTATCGCCATTACCAGCTTGCGCAGGCGCAGGCACAGGCACAGGCACACGTACATGCGGATGCGCATTCGCCTGCTGCATTCGCTGCCGATACCACAGCAACATGACCAGAGACATGGTCACACCGATAATAAGAAAGCTCTCCATCACGCCACCCCCGTCGAGGAAATCTTCGTCGCCTCCTTCATCCATGGGCTCGTCCATGTAATCCGAGTAGAGGTCCTCCTCTTCGTAGTATTGCCCGTCGTCTTTGAGGAAGTTGGCGATCCATTCCGAGAGAGACCAGTCTTGCTTCTTGGCTATGAAACATGTTAGTCGGCCAACCATACGGATGAAATTACATGAAGCGAAGTAGAGGCGAGGTTGCTTACTCGGCTCTTCTTGGATAGAATGAATGTCACCGTGGGTGATTACATTCCACGCACTACGAATCCGAAGCTTCAAAAGACTAAGCGTCACGGGGAGATAGGCTTCCTCGTTGACCTCGAGTGCTTGGTCGTAGTATCTCTTGGCTAGGTGAAAGTCTTGCTCAAGGCCGATGCCGTTCTCGTGCATCCAGCCGAGGTTGAAGAGGGCTTGGGCGCTTTGGGAGTACTCCGAGGCTCCAGTGTAGCACTGCACCGCCTTGCTCACGTCCCGTGGAGTGCCGACGCCGTAGTAGTAATAGTCTCCCATCTTCACCAGGGAGTCGACGTTGGTCTGTCGCGAAGACCTCGTCCAGTAAATGAGAGCGAGGCTGGGATTGTTGAGAAGGACGTTGTCCGCTCCTGATGCGCCACCACTGCCACTACCTCCTAGCCATCGAGGAGTAGACATCTTTGACTGCGTGACATCCAACATGTAGGCGACATTATTCTGTGCTCGCTCGTATCCCTGTTCGGCTGCCATCAAATATTCCAGAAAGGCCACATCGTAGTCGCCAGAGTCGTATGCTTCGTTGGCATCGGCCCATGAAGACACCAAGGGCTCTGCCTTCTCGGCGACATTTTTGTAATAACGCAGGGCTAGCCCACATGATTTCTCTCGCCCCACGCCATGATACGACATTTCCGCCAGATAGTAGTATGCCTCTATGTTGCCATAACGAGCAGCCAGTTCAAAATAGTCGTTGGCTACTCTGAGGTCCTCGGGATCGCCCTGGTCGAGATACAGCCTTCCGATCTCAACCTGGGCCGGCGCGTAATCGGCAGCTGCCGCAGTCTGAAAGAGCTCCGAGGCTCGCTTGATGTTTTCCTTTCCTCCGAATCCATTCAGCAGCATCAAGCCCATGCCATAGTGGGACTGGGCATCGCGAAGTTTGATGCCGCGCTCAAACCACCCCTTGGCCTGCTTGAAATTCTGCGGCAGGCCATCTCCTCTCAGATACATGCGCCCAATGAACCCGGCGGCCTTGCCAGCGACTTTATCGGTGCCCGGCTTGACGTTATCAACGAGCCGGCCGTCCTTTTTCCAATACCGAGAGGCCACCTGCAGGAAGTACTTCTTCGCGAGGTTGTAGTCGCTGTCGAGGCCGCGTTGACCGTCGTAGAACATCCTGCCGAGGTTCAACGAGGCTTTGATATCGCCTCTCTGCGACAGGAGGTCCAAGTACTCGATCACATCGCCGATGGCCGCATTTGCATCGGAATGGACACTAATCTTTCGAGCATTCATCCCAGAGCTCGATGCACTGGCGCCTTCTCCGTAGACACCGCCGTTCTCGTCGGCGATTCTCCATCCCTGCTGTATCCACTTGATACCGCCGGGGGGACCGGACCGGTGCCATTGTATAGCCTTGTCGGCCACGCGTTTGTAGTACTTGATGGCCACTTCACAGCTCTTGGACGCCCCTATGCCGATGTGGTGGCGAAAGGCAGTGGCCATTTCAGCGCGGGAGTCCCCTCGAATCGCCGCAAATGTGTAGTAGAGCAGCGCCTTGGCCTGGTCGCGCGGAACCACGTTACCGACACCAGTCGAGTGGAAGAGCCCCAGCATATACTGGGCCGTTGTGTTGCCATGCGAGCTGGCGAGCTGGTCGTAGTACCGGTATGCGGTATGAAGATCCCGAGGATAGCTGTGATTACCGAAGAAATTTATCTCAGCCAATAGATATAGTGCATCAGAGTTGTTCTGTTGCGCAGCCTTCTCTAACAAATCGACGGCTTTCGAAAGAGGTGCTGATGCCGGTCCATTTGCGGCAGGTCTTGACGAGTGTTCCTTTACTGGAGCTGACGCCGGCCCTGTCGGAATGGTTTCTAGGATATATCGAAAGATGGTACCAACTATTCCAGACGACTGTTTGCTTCTACTTTTCGACAATCGCGACGCCCTTTTTAGTTGGGAAAGCGCAGTATCGACAAACTCGGCTCCTTCACACACAGATTATTAGCCTAGTACATTGGTCGTGGATTTTCGTATACTTGCAGTCCTCGCCAAGTACTCAGAGGGCCATTCTCGACTTACCACCTTGTCGAGCTACTGGTTTCTGGCCAGGATCTGATGCGACATCTTTCAGCTCAAGATGGTGATCTACTGGCTCGCGTCGAGCAGCACCATCCCCGTTAGTGGTTTCGTAGTATTGCGCATTGGTGCCCAGGACGTTGGCAACCTGCGATAGCACTACGATCGAGATACGTGAGCTTACGTGAAGTGAATAGGTATCGCTGTCTGCGGCAGATGGGATACTTACGTAGAATAGAGACGGCTGAGACCCTCATGATGGGCAGAAGCTACGCGCCGAATAGAGCGTATCGGGCGAGAAGCATGGCGGATCCAGCGAAGAATCAAAGGACTGCACGGTGTTAGAAGGAAGATTGGCTGAAAAGACGTTTGACGTCGAACGTTGAATTTGGCGTTGCGTGGAGTTGACATTGCACGAACAAGTGGCCTCGGAGTTTCGGGCGAGAGAGAGCTCCAATGAGCCACTTTGTCTTCAAGCGTTACGTGAGCCACTCTGCCAACCCCACCACTACATAGGTACCTAGGTACCTACATGTAACCCTTTCCCCTCCCTGGTCCTTCTTATTGTACGAAGTATGTATGTACCTACCTACATATGTATCTATCGTGACTCGTCAGACAGTCCTCGAATACCAGCAGCCTACAAGAAACAACACGAGATATGGCCATTACAGTTCACTTGAGAGAAGTTGCATTATCCTGGGACCTGGTTTGGCACAAGCTTTATTCACAATACCACATGGACCGTGGGAGTCACACACGCTGCCCCGGGCCCGGTACCTAGCACGAGCAGGTACATGTGGCCAGCCTCGGCCCTCGACCCCAGAACATCATCCATCGCATATTACTCTTCGCCGTTTTCTATCAAGTTCACGCCTCGAAAGGTGAACCTAGTTCAGCTCATGATTCGACTTAATCGCCTTTGATTTTCCCGTGTCCAGAACCACAGCAGGGTCCTTGTCCGATCCGTCGCGCGTCACCTTGTTTCCTCCCTTGGTCGTTATAGATGTTCTTTGATGCCATTAGTTTCCCCATCGTTCAGTTTTGCGTGATTTGAGTTGCGCATGAGGAAGTACTTACTTTTCGTGCTTCACATCCAAGACCTTTCCTTTTGGCTGGCCTTGGCCCCAGTTCCAACTGACAGTGTCGCCTTTGTCTGGTTCACCATTCTTGGACTTGGACTTCTTTGAAGAGCTGTCTTTTTGACCGTCTTTCTTGTCGTCATCGTCTTCATCAGCGTCTTCATCAGCGTCTTCATCAGCGTCTTCATCATCACCACCATTATCATCGTCGGCCTTTTTACTTTGGCCGTTCTTCTGGCCCTTTGCACCGTTGCCGGTCTTGGACCTCGTCTTACGCTCCTCACCTTTCTTGTCTGCGCCATCCTCTTTCTCTTCCGCTTCCTCTTCATCCTCCTCTTCGTCTTCATCCTCATCTTCATCTTCACCTTCATCATCATCTTCATCACCTTCATCATCCTCATCATCGAGATCATCATCGTCTTCGTCATCCTTGACATCGTCATCAGCCTCCTCCTCCTCTTCCTGTTCATCTTCTCTCTCATTCTTAGCGGTTGACGATCTTGTCGTTCGTCTCGCCTTGTTGTCGCCTTTAGGACCATCCTGTCGACTTCGCTTACTACCAGCTGCAGTCTCCTCCGAATCATCAGCCTTGCCGTCCTTCTTCTTAAGGATGTCATGGCCCCAGTTCTTCAGCGAAGCATATGATTTTGTCTTCTTCAATTCTTCTGTAGACTTATTCTTGTTGGCGGAGCTTTCCTGAGCCAAATGTCGCTTACTGCACCATCGTTAGCCATGCGTTTCATGAACAACCCACTCCAGAGGGTCAAAACTTGGGAGGAGACAAAATATACCAGTAGGAGACGACCTTTCGCATATGCTCAACTTGATCATCATCGTATTTGTCGGGCTTTTTCTGCGGATTGGCTTTGAGAATTTCTACAATCTTGCGGCCGCTGTCGTGGCCGACCGACTCGTCCCCTTCTGAGTCCTTGGGCCAGCCTGCGCTGTTGGAGTCGGATGACTTGAGCCACTTTTCGAGCTCAGAGGCCGTCATATTGACCAAGTCGTTGAACTCTTTGATGACTTCATCGTTGCCCTTCATGATTGTGAGGAGAGCAGTTGTTTACAGTGTAATCGTGAGAGAATTGGTGACAATATTCTTGGGGGTGGTCGTGAATGTACGACTGTATCAAATCTTGTAGATCTGGCCTATGGCAAATTGTTGAGCAGTTCAAGCGTCATCATGGAAAGCTTTGGACTCAATGGCACTAGGGGGAATGACCCGTGCCGTGACAAAGTACCGAAAAGCAAAGCAGCAAGCTCGATCACCGCGTCATAGAGATACTTTTTTCTGCCAAGGTAGGTATGTACTCTGAGCCTCCGAGGTGTTTAATTGCTGTCGCAATAGCTGCTAGCGATACAATCCTCAGCCTGAGCTTACCGACTCGGAAGCAAGCCTCTGATCCACCAATCTCATCGCCGCGACCGTCCCCGTCCCCATTTTTCGGTTGAGCTGTAGCCTGTGACATGTCCGAGTTCCATTTCCAAGAGCCACTGCACTTCGTGATGTATTCGTCAGTCCCGGAAAGCATTATGGTGGTGGAGACGGCGGTTTCGAGGAGCCTTCGAAGTTCGAGGAGAAAGTCTTAGACGTCAGTTGAGCCTCAACGGCGCGGAAGTGGAGTTGCCGATCGATGCGTTTTCTCAGGTATGTACATTATTACCTAGGTACCTATGTACCTACAGTGTACACACCCTAATGCAGCCCGCTTCGATTCGGCAGATTTCTTTTTTAGCAGGTACCGAACTATGTACATATGTACATACCTAGATATGTACCTGTAAGTTGTAACATGTACATACAACCTACCTACCCCGTAGTCAATTGCTGCCAACCCGAATGGACAGTGCGTGCCTAGGTACCTAGCTGGTGACGGGGACTGAAGAGAAGAGACCGCGGAAGAAAAAGAAGGGGAGGGAGAAGAAAGAAGGGACGCAGCAGGATCCAAAGTCATCCGTGATAAGTTGTAACGTTGGGTACACTGACGTGAATGATGTACGTACAGACTACAGTACATACCTAGCTTATTGCTCACAATCGAGGACTACAGTCGGTACACACCTTGATCCATCAACTATGTCGTAATGGAATGCGCACTGCGGACTCTACCATGAAGGCATCATCCATTATTTATATGCATGTATATGTTTTAAAACAAAAGACCTCTCTTGGAACGCCGTATCAAAGGCTCCTCTCATGCACAATAGACAATTACACTTAAACTTTCCTCCATCACACGTACCTACTTGTTTAACCACGTTTCCCTTCCATCATTTACAAAATTCCCCTACACTCCACAAAAACAGCCGACATTAGGTACCAAAAACACACAATGGCTCGCCCTGAGGATGACTTTGTCGCGGAAGACCAGCCCCTGGAGACTCAGGACAAGAAGGAAGTCAAGTCCCTCCCTGACGATGCGGACGAGGGTAACTTTGATGAGATTGTTGCCAAAGACCCCGAGCTGAGTGAGTCTTTTTTCCATGCATTGAAACACGACGGTGAAGGTGCGGATGTTTACGGTTTACGGGTCGAGTGTCGACTAATATGTGGGCTATCAGAGAAGGATATGACGGAGGGTATTGACAAGTCCAACATTATCAAGGAGACGACGCGGGGGGCGAAGCCGGAGCAAGGGGGATATAAGGAGCCTAGTGATGATGTTTCTGACTTGGTTGACGAGTAGGGCAAGGAGAGCGAGGCCAATGTTTAATGTTGCGTGATGGGTCGTAGACTGTAGTCTGTAGTGCATCCATTGAAGACTGCGGAGGTTCTGGGGTTGATGTACTTATCGTTATGTACGGAGGATGATATGCATTGTATTTTGAAGTTGCGTGGCATGCGCCTTAAAACTGTTACTTTCAACTCTATTCCATTGTTGGCCTTCTCATCAGTCTTGTCCCTGACCAGGGTAGCATTCTGTCGCGTCTGCTCACAGTCGAACATGATGGTGATTCAATGCCAACACAAGACTATTCAAAGAGGAGTTCCCTCTCGACTCTCGAGTCTTCGGAATATGGAGCTTCTCTCGCGACCGGTCTCCGCACGACGAAGTCTCTCCAATACGGCTTGCGGGAGGATGCTCACCCTGAGAAAAAAGATCGCACAGCCTCTGTGCGATATCTATCCCACGGCACTTGCTCAGAATTGGCGATGCGACGGCCAGGCTGAATGGCCAGATGCAGATGCAGGAATGTCGTTGGAAATGCCCATCTTCCCGTCTTCCTTCGGGGATTGTCGTCCAACCTTGATGAATTTGCGTCCACTGCCCCATGTCCTTTGGCGCCACCCGCTGCGAGTCCTGCGACCACCATCGGGTCCCTCGGACTCCGGAGTCGCCAGCAAACCAGTGAAACCACTCGGATAAACCGTAAGACGCGTGAATCTCGTTTGCGATTCGCGACGCAGGGTCCAAAGTCGTGTCTCGCACGCGTTTAAGCTACCTAAGCTAAGTTAGTAAAATAAGGGCCCGCCTCCATCGCCGCCCCGAGTCCCCGACTCATAGAACCTTGCGCTGGATTTTCGTTCAGTACCTCGTGCAAGACACAGAGTCGAATCTTGAAGTTCTGCGTGACTATCATCATCTGATATTTCAGATTGTAGCAACAACTACGACCAAGAGACAGAACTAGCCAAGAGGGACAAAAAGACAGCGACGAATTGTGACCAACGAGAACCGCACCAATTGCCGAACATCCAGCCTCAACATCGTCTTGACGCCTCTCGACCTCTGTCTCGGCTTCGTCGCGCAACCCAATCACCTACAGGTACATCTACGCAATGGCAGCCCCCAAGCGCAAGGCCGACGAATCGGTCCCCAACACCGCTGAAACCAAGAAACCAAAAGTCAACGGATCCATCGCCTCCTTCTTTGGCGCAGTCCCGAAATCTGCTTCAGCCGGAAACACCGCGCCAGGTAGTCCCGCCGTCAAGTTCGACAAGAAGAAGTGGGAGGGCGGGTTGACGGCGGAGCAGAAGAAGCTTCTGCAGCTGGAAATTGACACGCTGGACGAAAGCTGGCTGGCGCACCTGAAGGATGAAATCAAGTCCAAGGAGTTCTTGGATCTCAAGAGATTCCTGGAAAAGGAGACGAGTGCGGGGAAGAAGTGGTTTCCGCCCAAGGAAGACGTTTATTCCTGGTATGAGGCCCTGCTGAGTCTTTGATGGGGGGATTTCACATATCACGGGATCGAGGTTCCCTTACGGAAGGTGTACTAATATGGAATTTCGGTCTTCCAGGTCTCGTCACACTCCTTTCCACCACGTCAAAGTCGTCATCGTCGGTCAAGATCCTTACCATAATGACAACCAAGCGCACGGTCTTGCGTTCTCCGTTCGACCTCCCACACCGGCGCCACCGTCCCTCAAGAATATGTATATTGCTCTGAAGAAAGACTATCCCGCATTTGAATCACCACCCAACCGAGGCGGTCTCCTGACCCCATGGGCTGATCGAGGTGTTCTCATGCTGAACACGTGCCTCACAGTCCGGGCGCACGAGGCTAACTCGCACGCAAATCGGGGCTGGGAACGCTTCACTCAGAAAGTGATTGATATCGTTGCTCAGAAGCGTACACAGGGTGTAGTGTTTATTGCATGGGGAACACCGGCGGGAAAGCGTGTGCAGAAGATTGACAGGCAAAAGCACTTGATATTGCAGAGCGTGCATCCTAGTCCGTTGAGTGCATCGAGGGGCTTTTTCGATTGTGGTCACTTCAAAGCGGCCAATGCGTGGCTTATTAAGAAATATGGCC
This sequence comes from Claviceps sp. LM84 group G4, assembly GCA_018360345.1. Taxonomy (NCBI): domain Eukaryota; kingdom Fungi; phylum Ascomycota; class Sordariomycetes; order Hypocreales; family Clavicipitaceae; genus Claviceps; species Claviceps sp. LM84 group G4. The sequence goes on along the minus strand of SRQH01000116.1, from coordinate 36,886 downwards.
AGGATGGAGAGATAGATTGGGCTCTGACTCCTGGGTTTTCCACAAAGGCTATGCCTTCTCATACTGCTCCGGCTTCTGCTGCGGATTCTGCTGCTGCGGGAGCTGCTGCTGTGGGCGCCGCCGCTGCAGAAGCAGCTGTCAAGGTTAGCTCAAAGCCAGCGGCCCAAAGAAATGGTTCGACTCAGGATAAGCTCGCGGAGGAGAAACAATCTTTGACACCCGAAGATGATGACATGGACTCCGAGGACGAGGCTGCGTTGGAGGAAGCTCTTCGCTTAGCTGAGGAGGAGGTCAAGAAAGACTAGGACATTCTTTAGGCAAGGCCAACGATGTGCTGATAGGAAAAGGCTGACAATCAGCGTCCAATGTTTTCCAAGCATCAGCGCAATCTCGAGGACGTGAGCTGTCCCTCGAGCCCTCATCAGCCCGTCACGTCAAGCAAAAGAGGTCGAAGAGTCTGGCGTGCGTGGAGATGCCAAGAGCAGCCGTCTATTGATTCCTTTCAGTGAGTGCGTCTGCAGGTGCCTGTCTACCGCAACGAGCTTGACGGCTTGAGCAGCATTTCTGGCTTGCAGAAACGCTGTTATCGACAATGAGATTATGCATTCGACAATGAGATTATGCATCAATATGCACCACCATGCAATGTAATGAAGACCGCACAGCACATGGGGTCTCTACTGGTAAATACTCTTCTCCGACAGTGAGCTGTCAAACCTCATACCGATCCTGCTGCCTTATCGGTTTCTAGCTCCACAGAACTTAGAGGTATGGCGAGCTGGCAATGCGGCGGATACACGTATTGTGGTGTCGTGCGCCTGTCGATCTTGGACATTTCAACAAAACTTAAGCAGACGTCATTTGAGTGCCGCCACGGGTCCTTTGATAGTCACGCCGTCTATGTTGCTATCATGACTCGAAGAAGGCTACCTGAGTGGTGGTAGACGCGGGAGGAGCAGAAAGCAGGAAGCAGGAACAGGAAGCACAATGCATAGCATGAAGGTGGACTAGGTCCTCCACTTTCGTCTGATACGGTGATACTGTGTACGTGTAGTATATTCGTACATGCAACAAAGCACTGTAACGAAGGACAGCTCGCTCGGTAGATGTAAAGCACAGAGGAGCCGAGTCGCGCCGGTGAAGCAAGCGAGACTAGGTACATGAATGGCCTTTGTGTGCATGTACGAACGAGGTAGTACTATTCCTCATCTCTCGGCGATGTTTCTTTCGTTGGACTAGAGTCGGGAGGAGGGGAGGCTAGTTTTGTAGGTATGTATGTCGAAGACTCGAAGGAGTTATAGGTACATACCTAACTTACTCCGTATCCTATGGCGGCGTAAGAAAAGTCAGAGCCGTCACGACTCACGACAAATCGGGGGTCGAGCGCAACGTCTCCACCAGTGCCGGCGATATGGGGCGCCACGAGTTCAAATAAACTGTGAGACCTGCGGCACAGGGCCACAGGCATGAGCTGTCTGCCAAGGACGGAACTGGTGAGACATGAGCAAGAGCGACGCCAGCAAGCAATTGCCATGAATGTCCACCCGCTCGGCAGGCACCGCCGGCGGGCGTCGTTAATAGGTAAGTCTCTCTAGTGCTCTGTGCCGAGTCTTCCGACGTTGCGCCGGTGTCGTCTACAGATCTGCCTGTTGAAACGCGGTTACGTGTAGGTATTATACTCCGTAGGTAGGTAGGTACACGAATCAGGAGATCAGGCGAAAGAAAGGCGTAGTGAAGGGAGGCAGATCGATTTTTGACCGATCTGTTCTCGGACCCATTCTCTCTCATAACTTTCACAGCTAAAATCCGACTAAGACGTCGGTGCTTCAAGGTTGTTGCGGGCTGCCATCGTGCGTTCCGACGATACCAACCTACCTACATACCTAGGTAGGTATGTATGTATGTACCTATGTTCTCCATACGGAGTCTCCGTTGGTTAATAACGTCGTCGTAACTCGTAACTATGTACTCCGTACTTATGGTAGGTAGAGTACATACCTAAGAGGCCAATAAGATACCTATGTACCTATGTATGTATACATATACATATGTACTCCGTAGTCAGGGGCCATTGCCGGCTCCGTACCTACCTTCCTCCAGAGTCCAGTTCCTTCAGGTCCGCACTAAGTACCTACCTAGGTACCTCTCCATTACCTATCCTCTCCGTACTCCGTACAAACATACCGATGTGCATCGTACTTACCATGCAGGTACGACCCCGTGAGTGGCCAGCCGTCGCGAGCCAAGCCGTCGTCGGTCGTCAGGTGACAGGTCGATTGCTACGTACGGCTGCCGCTGCGCATCTCTAATTCGCCAATCCAGCCTCCCAACGAGTACCACGAACGCGGCACATATCAAGTTGTCGATGCCACTGTGCCGTGGGCCGTGGTAGAGCAGGTACCCGGACGGGCGACGAGCGCAACATGGCGTCACGCCGTCGCCCACTCACTCGCAAGTTGCCGCAAGACCAACATTAAAACCGTAATCTAATTTTCGGGTGCCCCCCTGTTGGCTGCCCCTCATTCGTCCATGGATCAACTAGCGCCGGGGTTGCACTTACCTTTACCCCTGTTCCTGCTCCTTCCCACCGGACAAGTTCTGTTCAATCTGCAGACTGGGGCATTCGGCCCCTGAGCGCTTCGCGCGTCTCGTCAATTCGACTTGGGCGGGCCGTGCAAATGGCTCGACCGACGACGGCAGCTACTTCGTAGTTCGAGCTGCAAAGACGTTGGAGAACATTGGCTGATGACATGTCTCGGCTTGTTGGAACATGAAATTGATGGTGAATGTGATTAGTTACGAACCCGAGAAGTGAGCTTAGCTGGGCGTGTCAGAGAACCACGCTTCACTTGGAAACGTGTGCTGCACTAATTACCATCAGCCTATTGCCAGCGTCTGCCGCTCATTTTGGCTGTCGGCCGTTTCTCGTGCGAGTTTGTCCAACCAGTCAGCCCAACTTCCTGTTGCCCTTTTTTTTTTTTTTTTTCAACTTTCATTCTTGTCAATCTGCCACTCTGGCTACGCTTTCTCTCCAGCTCTCGCGCCTGGTCTCGCGCTTACTCCTCGATTCACTCATTCACTCTGTCTGTGTCTCCTTTCTCTTCTTCTTTGCAGCTCCGTCGGTGCTGTTTGTGTGTAGTGCCGTCTTCGATTGCCGGCTGCGCTTTTGTTGTCTCATCTCGCCTTCTCATCTGCCATTTGGTACGCCCAGTCCGACCTGTCGCAAGTTGCTCCCTGTGGAACCCCTGCATCACCACTTACACGTCGCAGAACAGGTCTGAACCAGTTGTCTTCTCACCAAGACCAACTAGTCGTCTGTTTCATTGCCACGTTCATTGGCCAAGGCACATCGCCTTTCACTCTCTTTCGGCGTCTCCTGTCAACTGCTGTGATCAACGCATCATCTCGCTCTCTCTATCTCTGCCTGCCTCTCAATTCTTCTCTCGACAGAAGAGACAGCCGCCAACTTCAGTCCTCCACCCGAGCGTCCGATTCATTTCGATTTCGAGCGTTTCACCTGGTATTTGAGGTACTACTTGTCAGGGCATACACCCGACCAATCGCCGTTATCCAGGCCGGTTCCGATCTGCACAATATTCGCATTTGTTTCGAGCCCATGACATCACGGCTCGACCTTACATCAGCTCATCTTGTGGAATACGAAAACTAAGGGCACCATTTCAAAGCTTACCTTCGCCAAGTTTAAGATGGCCGGGTTCCTCTCCCGCCTCAAGGCTCGTGATGGTCTGAGGAAGAAGAAGCATGGCATGCAGGATCTTGCGAATGCGCATCCACAGAAGCCAAAGTGGGACGACGCATACACGCGAGCATTAGTCGAACCAGAAGAGGTCCACGAGCTTCTTCATTTCTGCACGGCGGAGCTTAAGGCGCGAGGTACGAAGATCGGCTTTTCCAGCCCACTCAATACCACCTCGAGATCGAATCGCCCGGCTTGAGAACAATGCTCCCCAACTTCGATTGTTAACTCGTCTTGCTTGGCTAGGACTCGATATACCTTTCCTCCTGCTTCCGTACAGGCCCACTTCCGATCCTAGTGCAGTGCGAACGTTTATCAGACACTTCCACGATGATGCATATGGTCTGAGGGGAGATATTTTGCGCCAGGACCTGCGCATGACAGAGCCAATGGTAATGCATGACTCCTCCCTCTCTGCGAAGACATTTGGGACTAATTGCTGTATCAGGTCATCGCTGGTGTTGCGAAATGGTGCTGGAGTCGTCTCCCTGGCGGTGTTGTCGGCTGGGACACGTACGAGCTATTCAAAATTGGCGAGGGAGGTGAGTTCAAAACAGCTTACGGAAACTACAATTCGTGTCACTATCAAGGATGGGAGGAACTATCTGCTGACGGGTGCCTCATATCAGACTCGCGTATGGCTAGGGACTCTTTCAAGACCTTTATCCCCTTAAGTATCGAAAGTGGCGCTCGGCAACGAATTATATTCGACTTTTTTGAGCTGATAGCCGCTGTGGCTGCTCACGGCAAAACCAATGGATTTGGTGGTCTACAGCTTGCTCGTATGGCGGCTTGGTGGGCGTTCGAGCAAAAGGACACGGGTAGCGGCTTCGATGGAGGCTACAAAGCTTGGGAAAGGTGAGCATATCAGCGCTGCGGTAGGAAAAAGAGACGGTAAAAATAGACACGTGCTAATGTAGACTGTTCTAGGGCTGCGGATGCCACTACGCACTTGTTCTTTGCCTACCTTCGCTCCTTAGCCCCCGAAGAAGGTCTCACTGGCATAACTTTGCTGCCTAGATCGCTCGAAAAGCTACTCAATGAGACGCCGTACCCCCCTCCTTCAAGTCCGACATCCTTGGTTTCGAAGACGAACAAATTGGTCATGTTGGTTGACTCGGTTTCACCGACTCCATTCGCTTTACTCCGTCGAGCCGGCCAGTTTCAATATCGCGACTCTCATCCTACACTCCAAGCTTTCTCGGAGCAAGCGGATCCTGTACAGTTGCTGACGGAAGAATGTCTTCGGGTTCTCAGAGCAATCTCTGCTGCGAACGAGTCTCAGTTGTCCAGCATCAAACACTCGACAAGCTTGCGAGACGCCTCTTGGTCACGGTTCGAAGACGTTGGATTCTCAGCAAGTGTCGACGAGGAGACTCGAGTCGAGGACAGTCAGATACCCGGTCAACACATGCATCAACCTACAACTCTCAGGAGTACGCCTGCCTCTGGTACCTCTGCTGGCCGTCCAACCACCCCCTCGTGGGCCGATTTTCTTTCATCGGGCTTTGTTGCCGAGGGTCAGGCTCCTTCCAATCTTCTTCTACCACCTGACAAGGTTTTGCCGCCGCTTCAGACTCAGGTAAGGCAACTCAGCTCACAATCGCATCGGCCAAGACTCGAGTCCAACACGGCAGAACTTCAACCGGGTGAGATCGCGAGCATCACGGAGTTGCTTCTCGATAATGCCTTTTGGTGGGTATGGATGAATAGCTTGGCCCCGGAAGAAACGCCTCTCCGCAAATCGGCGTTTGGTCGATGCGCCATTATCGAGTCCAAGGTAGCTGGTGGTAGATGGCTCGTCATGGAAGAGATGATTGCAAGCGCTGCGCCTGAGCAGGGCGATGGTGCCTATTTTGCAGAGAAGAAGGGTCTCTTTAGCTGGACTCGGCGTGGCCGTAGTATGGCTCGTCGCAAGTCGTTGGGTAAGCACGTCGACAAGAACGGGGGGGATTCTATCGCAGGCAGCAAAACCAGCGTTGGACCTGAGACGCAGGCCAGAATTCAAGCCAAGGCAGCGCAAATGCGTGCCCTTCAAGAAAGTGACGAACAAGACAACCTCTTAGTCACGCGTCGAGGACGATTGGACGACTCTGCGACTGAACGGACCACCAGCATTCTCACCTTGCAACCTCAAATTGTTGGAGAGGCATCGTCTGCAATGAAATGGGTCAAGAAGTATGATAAGGGTACTATTAAGGATGCGTACATGGCCAACAGCCATGCCGGACGAGGTGTAGCCGTGCCTCACTCGCCCACATCCACGGACCCTATGGCAAGTGAGGCGACATTGATGGCTAACGGCAACGGCAACGGCAACGGCCATGATGGCGTCAAGAAGCCAGCCGTGCCAGCCAAGGATGATATGCCATCGACGCCTTCTGCAGTAAACAGGAAGCTCCTTTCTTCTCCGATTCCTCAGTCACCTGAGCAGCCACCTCCAACCCCTGAAAAAACGATTGTCACGGCCGCACAACCCACAAAGCAGGAGCCGGCTGCCAACGTTGGCGATATGCCAGCCTCGCCCAAAGCGCAAGGGTCTCCTGCACAAGTTGCGACTGAGTCGCCCAATGCTCTGAGCCCTTTGCGGCACGCTGAACAAGTCAAAGACAAGAAGGGTTTTCGTAACCTACTGAGGCGCAAAACCCGATCGTACAAGAATTCAGAAACCACATCCGCCGACTTGCCCAACGTGCTTCAAAAGGGAAACCCTGCTGTTCCTGCAGCTGTCATTACCGAGGAGGAGGACGACGAGCACTCTTCTCCATCGGGTCCCTCTGACCTTGCCGTTTCATCTTCTACGCCGGAGAAGTCTGCGCCTGCACACGAACTCATCCAAGAACTACCCAGCGAGGATGTTTGTGCCACAAATCCAGAACCGACTCTGGAGACTGTTCCTGTTCCCATCGAGAACATCGAGCCTACTTATGAGCCCTCGGTTGGGGCAAGCCTCACACCCATCAACACCGCCGACAATGCCGAGGCGCGGGACGAATTCGCTCGGTTCGATCAAGGTCCTTTGACTGAGCAGCCTGCATTCACAGCCGACGACGATGATGACGACGCCATCCCCCCTCCCATTGCTCGTCATCCTATCCCCAAGGAAGACGAAGATGAATTGGATTTGTCGGCGGAGTCTGTTGAAAAATTAAATCAGAGCGCCAGCCCCGGTGTGCAGGATCGCTGGGCTCAAATTCGGAAGAATGCTGCCCATAGAGCTGCCACGCGCCAACGCGACGCGCCAGCTCGACCCATTAAGAATTCAGGAGATGATGATGACACAAGTGTGGAAGAGAGTGAGTCCAAACATGCCTCCTTTGTCATGTTTAACTAACAGAGACTAATCGTTTGCCTTCAATAGCCATCGAGTCTCGTGTTGCTAGAATCAAGGCCCGTGTTGCCGAACTTACTGGCAATATGGAGACGAGCAGTGGGCCACCACCAGCCGTGACTGGCCGACCTTAGAGACGCTTGGCAGTCAAATAACCAAAGCGGAAGGTCTTGAGTCGCGAATCAAAATGTCTGATGCAGAAGTGAAGTGTATCAGATCGAGGTCAGAGATCTCTGAAAGGAATTCCGATATCTTCGACCGACTTCGACGGGCGCAGTTTCTGTTCACTCACCAACGCAATATGGTCGTGTTATTAATATCCTCTTATGGAGCCACCAGTAATTCTTCGTTTCAGGCTCGTTGTAACAGCTTCTGTGTTTTCATTATTTGCGTTACCCTTCTTTTCGACGGATATGATACCATGGGATGGCGAAGATTTTACGCATGAATGGGCTCATGGCTGAGTGATCTTATCTCGGTTATGAAATATTCATGCTAGATTCTGCAGCGTCTTGATTTACTTTTCTTTTCTTTCTGCTGTTGTCGCCTATAGTCCCCCCTTTTGTCCTATAGTATGTGTGCTCATCTATTCCCTTCATTCCTCTTTTCGCTTTTGATTGTGTCATCTTCTTGTGTTTTTGGACAGGCCGGAACTAGCGCAGGCGTGTTTGGCTTTGAGAGCCATGCAAGTCAAGTACGTGTATTTCGAATCCATGTCGTGTTACGTGCGTGGTATGTACGACTTCGGCGACATGAGATGTTGACCTTGTGGCGTCAGCAGTACCGCTTAATCACTTTAATGTTTCAACTCGCCCGGGTCGAAGAAGCGCTGAACTCACGAGAGCGAGATCCGACTGTTTAGTAGCTAGTGGAACAAGATGGTCTTTGTGTGCTTTGCGTTACGTGCAAGCACCTCCCTTGATGCGCAATGCGGCGAACAGTGGCCATTGTTATTATTAGTGATGATGATGAATGGAGAAGGAAGTGAAATTCACGTCTAAGTGATTGTTGTTGTCCTGTGTCCAGTCTTCTATATGCACCTCAGTCTTCGCGCTTGAAAGCTGTTGTTATAGGCATCTAAATCACGTGTACATGAACGAGTATTTGATTGCACTCCGAACACAGGTAGCCTTGTTCACTTGCATTTTATTTTTTTATTGAGCTTTGCTGGACTCTCGATTGCCAAACCGTACCGCAGCGAGTCCAGTCCTATTGTGTGGCTGTGTTCATGTTTTTATCTACTATATGTGTGTCTACATGTCTGTATATGTCTGTATGTCTGTATATGTATGTACATATACCTATGTAAGTCTGTACATCTCAGCCCACTACTCCTTCCTCACCCTCTTCCCCCCTCCTCTCGCCTTCAACCTATCCACCGCCGCCGCCATCCTCTTACTCCCCCTCTGCGCATTCGCCCTCGGCGCAAACGCACCCGCTCCCACACCTCCCGTCAAATACCTCGTCATATTTGTCTGCGTGCCCTCCGCATCCCGTCGATTCATATCCCGAATCACCGGCACGAGCACCTCATCCGTACGATCCTGCGACCACCCAATCGTCGCCATGAGAAAGGCCCGCAGGCCCGGCAAGTCCAGCACGCCCCATTGGAAAGGTTCCGTCGCGTGGTCAACCTCCGGACAGAGATATGCTTCCCGAACAGCCGGACTGGGGAAACCAGGCGGCAGGAAGAGCTTCGTGGAGTGAGCTTTGTGGAATTTCCGTGCAAACGTCGCAGATGGTGATGGCGATGTCTCTACCTCTGCCCCTGCCCCTGCCCCTGTTCCTGTTCCTGCCTCTATTCCTGCTTCAGGCGCAGCGGCATGCGGCAAAGATTGTACACGGGACCACCACTCCCGGAAACGATCCAGTCCATCAGGTCCAGGGAATTCAGATAGAATCTCCAGAGCAGTAACGGGGCCTATGCCCGGAAGCCCATCCGTATAGTCCGACCCAAGGAGTTGCGCCAGCGCGATGAGCTGTTCCCGCGAGAGTGACAATTCGTTCTCCAAGTCCCCGCCTAGGTAGCACTCGACGAATTTGTTCGAGTTGAACATGTTCTTGTAGACGCGGGTGCCGCCAAAAAGAAACGTGTCTGAGTCGTCGGTTATGATGCCATCTACAAGGCCTAGCCGGACTAGTTCCGCACACTGGGCCTCTGCTTCCATGGGGGCTGTGATGTAGGGGATGCCGAAGAGGCGGAGGAGGGCTTGGCATTCTGAGGCCATGTTCTGGGTGACTTGGTCGGCGTCGCGGCGATCCTTTTTCTGCTGGGCGCGTAGTTGGCCGAGTTGGTCTTCGTAGTCTTGTTGCGTGCTGTGGGAGGGGCCGGCGTGGCTGTTGAGTTCGCGGGCGAAGCGGGCGTGTTCTTGGGCTTCTTGGGCCATTTGGGCTAGGAGTTCTTCGTCTTCTGGGTCGCTGAGGTCTTCGTATTCGAGGTCGGCGAAGGCGTCGTCGTCTTCGTTGGCTGGTGCTTGTGCTTGTGCTGTTGATGTTGGTGTTGTTGTTGTTGCTGATGCTGGTGATGTTGTTAGTGTTGGTGTTGCTGCCGTGGTCTCCGCAGGCGGTACATCTTCGAAGACGGGCTCTGGAGAGTCAATGTCCGATTCTAACTTCTCCTGTGTTTCCTCGGATGTCTCAGCAGATTGGGGTGCTTCCGCTATGCTGTTCTTGTTCTCATCCCCTTCCAAAGGCACGTCCGGTAAGGGCGATTTCACAGTCTTCGAGATAGAGCTCAGATTCTCTCGCTTGGTGTCTGATTGCCCCTCATTTGATCCCTGCCAGTGGTATTTTTCTGCCTCCTCATGCTGCTGCTTCTGCTGCTTCTGCTCATCATCCTGCCACAGAAACGGTGCTTCCACAATCTTCACATCATCATCACTACCACCCCCCTCTTCTCCATCTTCCGAAGACGCAATCTCAATTGCTCCATCAAGTAGCCCCCGCCGCCTCAACTTCTCCTCTGTCTCTGCTTCCATCCTGTCTTCGGCGTTCATCTCCCGCTCGGCATCCTGCTGCTTCTTCAGCGACGTTCTGATATCCGCATTATCGTCGACCAGCCATGGCGGTAGCGGCAGTGCGTCTGCTTCGCCATTCGGCCTTACTGCCTCGAAACCACCAGCCATATCATCATCGTAGGCAATCATATCCGGATGTTCCTCAGCTGCTAGGCCTGTATCTGTCTTCGTGGCCGACTTGGGAGCGAAGAGCGAGGATCCCCAGTCGAGCTTCGGAAAGGGAAGCGGCCCATCAAACGGGTTCTTCTTGTTCTCGACTATGGGTTTTGGAGGTCTTGATTTGGGGGCGGCGCGTTGGGCTGCGGATCTAGACTTGGCGATAAGGGCCTGTATGTCGTCGTCATCATCATCGCTATTGCTGCCGCAGACTTCTTCTTTGGCCTGTTCTTCCTTACGTTTGGGAATCGCGGCGTTGGCTCTATTGTTTACAATGTGTGCAATCATGGAACCACCCTTGCCGATGATGGGGCGCGGTGCATTAACCGCCTCTTGTTTCCACGCGGGGGGTTCCTCTACCTGTACATCTTCGAACAGCTCGTCCTCTTCACTTTCGGCTTCGTTTTCCCATAGGTCGTGTTGGTTCTTGAGAGATAGAGCGATGGCTTTGTTCAAGTCATCTTGTTCCTCTGGGTGGAGAGTACTGCTTTCATTGATCTCATTGATCTCATTGATCTCCTCGGGCTCATTAGGCTTTGCCGTCCTCTGAAGAACAGCTGTTTCGCCCGTGTTCCCATCCACGAATAGGGAGCCCTCCCCATCCTTACCTGCGGCCTCATCGTCAATTTTCCTCCCGCTGTAGTATTGCTGACGCCGCTCGGCAATATGTTGGGCGGCTTGCGCGCTCGTGTGTATCCCATACGCCTGTGAGGCAGGCAACTTGGGTAGACGATTCAAACCCTCTATAGGAATATCCTCAAAGTCGGCGTCATCTTCGTCCTCAGGGTCGTCTTCCATGTCCTGCTTGGACTGGTACTGGACTTCGATCGCATCCACATCGATTGGCTTGTGCGCTTCCCCAATGTCCTTTTCCTTGCTCACGACTCCCAGTGCCCAGCCTCCCTCTACACCATCGTTCTTGACCAAAATGTATTCGCGATCCTTTTCGCCAGCCACTCGAGCATTGACACCGAGAGTCAAGTCCAAGCCCGTCATGCCCACTTCGTGCATGAGTCGCTGCGTGAGGTGGTTTCTCTCCTGGACGCGATCAATTTGGAAGCGGGAAAAGGCCATCCGGTCTGGAAACATGTCTTCGAGCTGGTCCTTACTAAGGCCCATTCGAAGCCGGCTCCGCAGCCTCGCAGCGTTTAATATATTGTAGCGATCGGGCGGCGGCAGGCTCTTGAAGAAGTCGCCATCGAAATCAATCTTGCTAAAATCGTACAGGTTGACGTCCTCGCCATTATGAAACTGCTGGGCATACTCCTCCAGCTCCTCGACACTCATGATGCGCGGATCGTCGGGCTTGCCCATGGAAGCGATGCTGCCCTCCAGCTCCGGAAGATGATAAGGGTCCTGTTTATGAAACCGTCGAGACTGGACCTTCTCGGCGCGCGTCATGCCCACCTCGTCCGCATACGCGATCTGATTCTCAGGAGGCGCTTCCTCGCGTTGCGCCAATTCTTCTCGGGCTTCGAAATCACCATCGTCCGCTGTTTTGCGCCTCTCATCCTCTTCCGCGGCAATTCGCTGCATTTGCACAGCCAGAAGTCGCCCGGCAGTACGCACGGCATCTTCTCTGCGGCCCTCGCGCCTTCGCTGCCTTGACTGGATGGTTGCTCGTTTCAGGACAGGTGCACCGCCGTCGAAGACGAAGACGGGCTGGACTCCGAACCAGAGGAGCTTGCAGATGCGACGGAAGAATCCTATGACATGGGAGTTGCGCAGAGCGTTGCCCTCTTTGTCGCGCACCGCCTTGAGGAACTGGTAGATCCAGATGGAGGCATCGACGGCGATGCGCTTGCGGTTGAGTGTCGCCAGGTTGGTCGGCCGGGCGCAAGGTTGGACGACAGTCCAGAGCCCTTTTACACCCATGGCGGCAATGGACGGGGCCGAGCGTTGTGGGATGTCAACTTGGCGGTTGGATATCTCATGTTCATGGTCAAGTTTTCCAGCAAGATGCGCGAATCGTGATGCGTCGCGTGCGGCGAACACGATGATGACGCACTTGACAAGTTGAGCTGCAAGATTAGGTACCTAGGTACCTAGGTAATGTACATAGGTGGGTCCACGATTTGCGCTTGAAAGTTGCAAATTGCAATGCGAAAGTGGACCAGATTATCAAAGTGCGGGGTGGAAAACCTCGATTGGGCGGATTAGTAAGCCTTACTCAAAGTTCAGATCCGTCTCGAAGCAAGATACCTGTAACCTATCTCATGATCTCATCTCATCTCATCTCATCCAATCCAATCCATTTCATCTCATCTCATCATTTCGTTCTCTTCCCTTCTCACGCACCTATTTCCCTCATCCCAAACGAGAAAGCAAGCAAGCGCTGCCGTCAAATAGAACAAGAAACATTCAGCCAAGGGACAAGTCACAACCTACCAAGAACCAATGGAAGATTCATCAACAGACAAAAAACAAGACAAAGCGCGAGCAAAAGCCTACCTCTCCTCTCTCCTAGAAAAGAACCTCCGCATCTCCACCACAGACGGCCGCCTCTTCCGGGGCTGCTTCAAATGCACCGACCACGTATGTCCCCCTATTCCAAGGAAGCAGCACGAGAGATGTTTCAAAACACAGGGGTCAAGGAGGGACGAAATGGACGATAGAAAGGTGTATATAGTTCGCTGTGCTAATTACATGACATCTCACCCGCAATATGAAAATTTCCGTGTGACTCATAAAATGGAATAAAGGACCAGAATATCGTCCTGTCAGATACATTTGAGTATCGCCGTCGTTCGAGTGCGCCTTCAGAAAAGGCCCCAGAAACGCCCTCAGATGCGAAATCAAACGCGGAGGCACAGTCCGCCTCGGTAGATGACGGCTCTGGGGACATGTCCTCGCGGTATCTGGGCATGGTGGTTGTTCCGGGCCAGCATGTTGTCAAGATGGAGTTGGAGGAATTTGCAAGTCAAAGAGCGGCGAGGAGGCTTGCTGTATGAAAAGAAAGAAGGGCGAGACGGAGTAGGACATTCGTGATTTCGGCACATGGGACAAGGTCTCAAGTCATAAATTACAACCCTGAGACAGCGTTTCTGCGAGCCACTTGTCCTTGTAACGTACCCATACAGGTCATGCGACTTTAGGGCAGGATAATACACGAGAGTATGTATGTAACGATCTGAGCCGCAATTTGTCATTAATAAAGAGTACAATAAGAGCATAATATTAAATTAATATTCTCCCCGCTAGCAGTACCCGAGGCATCCAACGGACAATTCCACCTTCGTAATCCAAAATCAGACCATCAACTGTCTCGTTGTGCCAGTGGTCCAACGACTCCGTCCACCTTCCAAACAAAGAGGGAAAAAGAATCCAATAAGGAATATTAAATAGGAAATAAGTGTCGTTACCACCGCATCTTGATCGCCTATTCGGCTGCCATCAAGTCTCTCAAAAACCGGGCGGCTATCTTGTTATTCCCGATCGCGCCCCCCTCTTGAGCGCATAAGTCTTGACTGCCAATTATAGCAGTAAATTACCCAATAACTGTCTCCTTAGTTCGGCCGCGTGCTTCGCTGTTCAAATCGCTGGTGACATCCTCTACTTCTTCTTCCTCCTCCTCCTCCTCTTCGCTCTCTTCTTGGTCGTGTTCACGGGCGACCCAAGAGCTACCGTCGTTCAGGGGTGCATCCTGGCCTGACAGATCATGACCGTCGTTTCGGTTACGGATGTTGTTGCGGCGGCGCTGGGACAGGTTACGGGAGCGAGTGGACAGCTTGGAGGAGACGGCGGCGTTGGAAGTCACCCAGTTGGTCAAGGCATCCTCGCAGTCCTGGATAATAGCCCGACTGGCCTCATAACCATCATATGCCTGTCGGGTCTCGCCAGGAGTGACAGGTGTGTCGTCGACGAGCTCCAGGAGGTGCTTGCCGTAGCCAGCAATAATGGCGACCTTCTCGCAATGCTCACGGAGGGCGTCAAATTGGTACGTGTAGGCAGCCTTGACCTTCTCACGCGTTATGTTGGACAGTTGGGCCTCGGCCACGAGCGACTCGGCCTCGGCACGGACAAGCTCCTGCTCCAAGACGACAATCTTGGGAGAGTTGGGTTCCTTGTACTTGAGCTGGGCAATCTGATCGGTGATTTTTTGTTTGCCTGTGCGGGATCAGCTTTCACGCCATGAAGTGTACAGCTCAAGGGCTATCTCGCTGTGGCAAGGATAGTACAGTACGTACGGTCGCGGCTGGGCTGCACGGAAGCCTCAATGTTTCGGATGCTTTTCATAGTAATGCGGTACTGGTCGTAACGGTCGACATACTGGTCTTCCAGCTCGCCAATCTCGTACAAAAGAACACCAAGCTTATCAGTGACGTCAGAGACGTCCTCATCAGCGCCCTCGCCCCAAATGGAAAGTTGTTGCTATAGAAGCAAAAGTCAGCGTCCAACGTCAAATTGCGAATGGGTATCGTGTATATCACATCACATACAGCAACATCCATGCGCTCTTTGGCGACAGTCTCCAAGCTTCTCATGACGTTCTTCTCCATCTTGACCAGCTGGGCAAGCTTCTTGGCCAGGTCGGGGCCAAAAGCGCCGCCAGCATTTCGGCGCAAAGCATGGCCTAAAATGCCTCGTATCAGTACCTAATTCCTCCTATCATCGAAGCGCCGTGTCTATCGTCGAGTGCTTACCGAGGTTGCCCTTTCCGAAGAAGCGGCCGGCTTTGGTGGATGAAGGGGGAGGAGGAGGGCTCTAGTCGCAGGTCGCGCAAGTCAGCTCGTGTTTCGGTCGACAGGATGTGCGAGCTCGGCGAGCTCAAAGAGCTTCCCGAGGGCGCAAACGGGCGGTAGGACACGTACCTGCAGCTGAGAGGCAGTGGGCGCGCGAGTTGTGCGCATAGAATAGGTGCGATGCATTCTGGCGGTGTGCAGAAGAGCTTTCTTGTGATGTGATTGTGAGTGTTTCGGCGAGAGAGCGTGCCGGTAGTGCGAATATATGTCGAGTAAGGACGGATGCGGCGACGGATACAATGTGCTCAGGGATGAAAGAGAGGACTCAAATAGAAGCACGATGCGCGATAAGTAGAAGGCCGGGGGGGGAGAGTCAGGCAATGGTTATAAGGCTGGGGATACCATTTGCGGAGAGTAGCCGAGAAGAGCAAGTCTGGGTGAAGCAGCACAACTGGATGCGGCTGCTTCGGCGACGTCATCCATCATCGTCTTGTTCTTGTTCCGGAGTGGACCAGCTATCGGCGGCTGACGACGGGGGGGTTAGAACTTAGACACGGTTAGAGTGTTCAACCTTGGCCACCAGCAAACTAGTTCGGCGGCCAACGACGCCAGCTGCGCCAACTGCACGATATGTACGGGTCGGTCCCGCCGACGATCAGTAGGGCCTTGCCGTCGCCAGGTGGATGCAGCTGCTCGCAAACGAGTGATGAGGTCATCGGCGTTGTCTCGCTGCGCAACGCAGCGCAAGCAATGAGTTCTACCCGCTCGCCACACGCCGTCATCGCACGACGCCGTCGTCCCTCGACAGAGACAACAGAGAAACAGCAATCTCGACGGGACCTCCGAATACTTTCTAGCGGCTTCAAAATCATGTTGCGCCGTCGTGATTCGTCTATGCGCGCGGCTTGGCCGAAGCCGTGGACTCGGTGGATCTTCCATGATTCCAGCCACGATGCGAACCAGATCCCAGCATTTTTTCAGCCACGCTCCAGCCACTGTCACTGTGATTTTTGAAAATCACCTTCTGCCTCTGCGCGGGAGGAGCTGGCATTTCATTGTTCAATGTCAACAAGACGGTCTCGCAAGCTGGCAGGCTCGGACTCTTGGGAAACGCGCAGCCGCCTTGACCAGTTTCCCTTCACCCAATTGGCATCCTTACAGATCAGTATCCATCTTGGTATCCATCTTGGGTAATTTTGCCATTCTTTCTGCACTTCATGGCAGATCGGCGCGTGCTGCATCGTCGGCTGATCAGCGCAGTCTTCCCCGTCTTGCCCATCGTCTCCTTCCCACTCCACGAACCTCACGCCGCGATCAAATGCGATTTGGTATCGTGGGATCCGTTTCACGGGCGAATGGAGTCTGACGAGGCCCTTGCTGACATTCAGATGTGTTGCGATACTCGAACACGCGAGGCGCAAACTGCAGCGACTTGACCTACCGATCAACCACAGCGGCAAGCATACCGAGTCGTTGATCACGCGGTCCAATCCTTCTCAGCCCAGCCAGTGAACCGCCATGAGATCAACCAGACGCTCGCCGCACAATCTCCATCAGCGAGCCGCCGACAACGAAGATGTGCTCCCACGCACCGGCAAGCGATCGCTTGCACAAAAACAACAAGCAGCACAAGCCGCCGAGGCAGCCGAAGCAGCCGAAGCAGCGAACTTGCCATCGCCACTCCACGATCCAGCCCGTACGTTTCCCTTGCGTCTGCAAACTGGCATGGCCTCCAATTGCACAGAGCGCTTTACGACCACGAGCCTGAACACCCTATCGAGTTCCGGGATTGTAACTAGTTCATGTGGAAGCCCTACACCATCTTCTGGCTTTTTCGAAAGAATGGGCTCAACCTTCAGCGATATACCCTCGCACCCGACGCGCTCACGACCGGTCGCGCCGTCGTCTTCCGCGACAGAATCTGCAGACATCAATGCCTCGATGTTTGACACACAGATCGAAAATGGTGCCGAATGGAGCATAGAAAAGATCATGACGCATTTGCAGATCGGGCGACAGGAGATTCGAGAACGTCACTCGTGTCTCACCGGCTATCTTATTGAGTCCACCAAGCCTGTTGACCGTCGCATACACACAGGTCCAGATTTATTCGCCAATATCCGGTCACCGGCAGTGGCTGAGAAGAAGGGGGTGACGATGAAAGTCAGGTTCAAGCAAGCTTCCAGAGGCAAACGAGACCCGCGAGACCAACGAGTGGCGCATTACATGCCTGTGTGTACCAAAACGAACGTAGATCGAGTACCGCCTTACAAATTCCATCACGTGGAGATCAAAAAGAACATTCTCACCCCGAATACTATGCTCACGTTCGTGCCGCACCTGCGGGATCTCGATAGATCCGAGGAAACCAAGTACAACCTTTGGCTCAAGGGGCTGGAGGAGATTGACTTGAAGTCTGGCTTCAAGCCCATGAGCAGGGAGGAGAAGCTTGAACTTACCATACAGGGCGAGAGAGCGGCCACGGTATCGCTCTACTTGGACACATGGCTCGAGAAAATGGCCATGCCAGGGTGCACCAAGGCAGCCTTGATACGCTACATGGCCGCCCGTGAGTCCGACGACGCCATCACACCACGTCAAAAATCCGACATCTTACACTCCCAGGGTGTGCAGAACATCACCGCGCCGGAGGCTGACAAGGCGGCCGAGATGTTCACCGAGGCCTTTCGGCGTGTTTTTCAAGATGACCTGCCCGATGCCCAGCAAGTCGACCTTGGTAAGGTGCTGATGTTGGACGAATCTGTAGATACCATCATGGATTCTAAGCCCATCGTCAAGGATGCATCGAGTCTGGACATTACGGATCCCCGCCACATCGAAGACGAAGACGAATTAGCCGAAACAAACCTCGCCACGTACAATATATTGGGATGCCTCATCTGCTACAGCCATTCGTGTGACCATGGCGAATATGACAACAAGAACATGAAACGCACCTTTTCAATGGGCTCGTGTTCTCGTCTTTCGGATACTCTGAAAGCGCGGCGGAAGGGTCGGACCCAGGATACTGTGACGGATAAGATCTGTCGACGACAGTGTTACAGACGGGGCGTAGACCATGTACGGATGCATTTACATCCGCGTCCTTGGCTGGAGGATGAAAGAACCGTGCTCCGATCACTCTACACGACAACGAGGTACAGCTCGTTCCGAGGCGATCCCATCTGTCTAGCAGCCGAGTTTTTGGACCGGAGCTGCGATGAAGTCTATGCTGAGTTCACGTTGATGGGCATTACATTGCCACCGCCAGAGCCCTGCGAAGTGCCTCGCGTCAAGAATCTCACATGGTATGATCGGCGGCGCAAAGTCCTCATGGGGGACTGGCAGGACCACACCATTACGCACGCGCATCAGCGTCGAGAGAACCTGGAACCTTGCTCTCATGATGGCGTCTGTGTGCAACGCACATGTTCGTGTGTGGATGCAGGCGTGTTGTGCGACAAGTTTTGCCGATGCACGGTCGAGGAGTGTGCATATAAATTCACGGGGTGCGCGTGCCATTCGCAGGGACAGGCATGTCAGCAAAATCGGAAGGACAGGCCCTGCATTTGCGTGCAGCTAAATCGCGAATGCGACCCTGAGCTGTGCGATTCATGCGGCGTTCTGGAACGGGCCAACCCGCTTAACGCCGATGAGGATGACCTGCATGCGACTGGATGCCAGAACTGCGACCTTCAGAGAGGTACGAGTAAACCGCTGCTGCTGGGCCAGAGTCAACTCGAGGGCTGCGGCTACGGTCTCTTCACTGCGGGGCCTATTGCGCAGGACGACTTTGTGATCGAATACGTCGGCGAGCTGATCACCCATGACGAGGGTGTCCGACGGGAAGCTCGACGGGGCGACGTATTTGACGAGGAGTCCAACGTGTCCTACGTCTTTACACTACTGGAAAATGAAGGCATCTGGGTCGATGCAGCCATCTACGGGAATCTGAGTCGGTACATCAACCACGCATCGGAGCATGACACGCGGGGATGTAACGTCACGCCACGGATTTTGTATGTCAACGGGGAGTATCGCATCAAATTCACGGCCATGCGAGATATCCAAGCCGGAGAGGAGCTGTTTTTCAACTATGGCGAAAACTTCCCCAACCTGACCAAGAACCTGCTCGATGACAAGGCTGCTCGGAAGCCAGAGTTGAAGGCAACAAAGGTCGCCCGATTGGCGCGTTCTCAAGTCCATCGTCCGGTACCTCTCAAAGGCGTCAAGGTTGACACCAAGAGAAAAGGGCGTGGACGACCGCGGGTCAAGCGAGAGGCCCCGCCAGTCATCATCCTAGATACAGATACTGAATCAGATTCTCTGTCACAGAAACAGAAACGGAAACGGAAACGAAGCGTGAATGATGATGGCGCTGACGATGAAGATGAAGATGAAGATGAAGATGATGAAGATGAAGATGATGAAGATGATGGTGACGGCGACGGCGACGGCGACGACGATGAAGATGAAGAAGATGAAGAAGAAGAAGCAGAAGCAGAAGCAGAAGAAGAAGAAGAAGAAGAAGAAGAAGAAGATGACGATGATGATGATGATCTTGATACTGGAGAGGAATCCAGACACGCTCCTGCGATGCAGCGCAGAACAGCAACACGTAAAGACGCCGTAGCAAAGCGAGAACTCGAAGATCCCGGCTCAGCGTTGAGGTTACGACACAGGTCCAGAAGGAAATACGGACAGCTACAACGACCCAGCCGGCACTCTGAGCTGTCCAACAAGACACGTGGCAAACGCGGCGGTGCGCGACCAGGTAGCGGGAGGCCTAGAAAGCATCCCCGTCTGATTCCCTCTAAACCCGCGTTTGACCACTACGAATTCCCGGATGACTCCCCGCAGGGGACTCCAAAGTTGGCTGCTGTTGCCGCAGTACCATCTTCGTCAGGAAGTCACGGCTCTTCATGGCGGAGTATCACGACGCCGGAGCAGAAACGCGTTCCGAGGCGCTCTGATAGAATCCAAGTGCCGCAGCTAAATGATAAGTGTATCAAAAACGAGGACAGGGAGGGACATAAGGCCGTGATGCCTGAGACGAGGAGGGCGCGGAGAGATGTGCGGGATAAGGCTGATGGGGTGCAGGATAAGAATGTGAAGATGGAACAGCGTGGGGAACGGGCGGCGAGGATTCGGAGGCTGCCGGCAAAGTTTCGCGACGATGATGTTTGTTGATCGGCTGTGTTTAGACGAGCTGCTAATGATAGGGACTCGGGACTCGGGACTCGGGACTCGGGAGTGATGATGGAGTGGTTGGCTACTAGATGCTGATGGGATGTTGGAGGCTGGATCCTTAGATGTAGGTATGATTCGGGATGGGTGACAGCCGACTCAACATGGATGAGATACATATGTTACATGTACATAGCAAGCACTGTTTTGTGTCTGGGACTTTTATAGATGAAGCTACCTAGGTAGGTAGGTATTGTATGTAGGTACCTGTCCGACCCCGATGCAACGAACACCACTGGGACGTTTCATCTGAATTTCTTTCGACCTCTTTCTTAAAAGCCCTGACAATAATTGCGAAGAACCTCGCTTACCGAAGTTCAAACATGACGATATTCGCGCACTTGAAACTTGAAAAGGTTGAAGTTGACTCGATAGAGGAAGTCATACATGATAGTATCTGTGCGCAATTGATGATGTCGGAATTATTGCTCATTCAGAGAAAGGCACTCATGGCCCCGAGTTTTGTACAACAAGTGTCTGCTGCTCACATTGCTGTCACATGCAGCCGTCTTTGCATCCTTCATTCCTCCATCCTCCCGATGATCCTGGTGAAAGATGAGGCGGACGGTGGACCTCAGCACTCAGCCCCACACGGCGGCCACTAAAATCCCCCATGCACTTGACTTGACTTGAGTCTTGCAGGCTGCGGCTACAATCTCCACCTCAGCTCCACGTACTCCACTCTTCAAGCTCCAGCTTTCCGGCCGCAGCGATGACGTTTGATTCTTGTGAAGCTCGTTCGTCTTCCCACGGGCCACCTCCCTCTCCTCTCCCAAGTCCCAACCTTTGCAGCCACACAAAACCGGGCCCCTTCGCTCCCACGAGTTCCGTGTTCCCGACACGCCCAAAGCAACCACCTCACCTGTCATCACTCTCTCCGAAACGACTCGACTCATAATTAATCCAGCTGCGCTCGACTTGGACGGTGAATTTTCCATCTCAACTGTACGACTGGCGGCTAGAAAGGAGTAGGAAGAAGAAGAATCGGCTTCTTGCTTGCGCGTGGCTTTTTTGCCGATTATCATACTTGAGAGTGTTGAGACTCGAGAGATTGTTGGGAGCTTGTGAATTGAGTGCCCGCGTGCCGCGCCCGCTACAATCATGACGCTGTACTATACCCTCGTATGTGATTTCCGAATTTAATATCGGTGGATTGGCTGTCACCTGGGGAGAATATATCATCTAGGACAAGCCGGACAGGACGGTTCATCCCCGAAAGAATAGCCCTGGACAGTTTACACTTGAAGAGCGACCTGATCCATCCGCTGACGCATCGCCTCTAGGTTTTTTTCCTCCTCGTCATCGAGATGACGCTATTTATGCTCCTTCTCGTGCCGCTCCCGTTCACGGCCAAGCGAAAGGTGTTCTCGTATGTAACATATCCGACACAGAAACCCCGTCGTCCCTATCTCCTACATCTGGTCTGACCTGTGAAAGCTGACGGCGATATTATTGGAAATGTAGCTTCATCTCGGGGAATCCGATCGTGTCCAAGGTGATGCACTGGCTTCGCATCACCTTCATCTTCATATTGATCCTCTTCATCGATAGCGTTAATCGCGTGTATCGCGTGCAGCTGGAGGTGATTGCAGCGGGAGAAGCGACGTCCAAAGGACCGTAAGTAGAAACCATCACCCTGTCTCTGTCCCTTTTCTTGTCATTATATTTGCATGAACAGAGATAGACTCGCATGCCGGAAAGTACCTCTCACTGATAATGTGGAACAGCGCCGTTCTCGGCCACGAACGCCTCGAGGTACAGGCCCGCAAGTTCTACTCCCAGCGCAACATGTACCTCTGCGGCTTCACCCTCTTCCTGTCGCTCATCCTGAACCGCATGTACCACCTGATTCTCGACAACATGCATCTGGAGGACAAGGTCAAGGCCTTTGAGAGCAACAAGAGCTACAAGGAGGGCAAGTCGGCCGAGGTGGCGGAGCTGCGCAAGAAGCTGTCGCAGAAGGAGACAGACTTGCAGACACTCAAGAAGCAGAGCGAGCAGCTGCACAAGAGCTACAATGACCTCGGTGACGAGATTGCTGCCAAGGATGGTGATGAAGGGGTCAAGAAAACGAAGTAAGTGCTTGGCTGCGGTGCGGCGTGCAACAAGCGCGAGGACGCAACTCTGTTAGCTGCGCAAGCCGCGAATCTGAGCACCGAATTCTATTGTCAGGTCCGGAAAAAAAAGGGGGTTTGTCCAGCAAGAATGCTAGTTTGGCTACGCGCGTCGCTTACAGTCCACAGTCTCCAGCTGTCGTGTCGGTCATGTCATATGCCGCGTCTGGAAAGAAAATTAGGCGAAGGGTCTCGGCTCGTCGAGCCAAGACGAGGTTATATAGCTCCTAATAGCAATGGACTGAGATGTGTTGTGAACTTCTACAAGGCCATTCTACGTCACGAGTTTTGGTTGAAATTCTACAATGTTTCACGTATTTTGCTTTTCCAATTTTCTTTGAGAGCGTACGAGAAAACACCGAAAGAATGAGAACCACGATCTATTACGATAAGTTTTCATCCATACCTCCAGTTCGAGAGACTCGCTTTCATTCAAAATAACAATGAACCTTGCTCAAAACCAAGACACCCAAGACACGCAAAACTCTCTTTCCCAACATTTTGTAAGGTACGAAACGAATAACAGAGGATCTTGCAAAGACAGAGACAGGCGCTTCACGGGCATGGAACGCTCGTCATATATATTGATAGCGTATATACCCCTGTTTTCCCGCTCGGAGATGAGGACAGGTAATGTCGAGTTTTTGGTGCCATTGGGATGGGATGTATCATGCATGTATGTATGAGAAGCCCTCAACACACATCAATGTATGCCTCCCATCGTTCACACGACAGACACGAAAAACGACTACTCTCGTCATCCAGGCATCACCTCACCTCACACACTCACTACACTACACTACACTACACTACACTAGGTACACTAGGTACACTAGGTACACTACACTACACCACAATACTGACATTTCTCCGCTCAGCCTCATCCACAGTAAACTGAAACACAAACCGGAACAGATCCCGCAGAAACGTATAGCGTGGCGACATGCTACTCATAGCCACAACACTCTCAGCCACATCCTGCGCCGTAACACGACTCCCCCGAGCCGGAAGCACCGGCGTCTGCAAAAGCAGCGGATACGCAAGCACCGCGTCCTTGTACCGATGAAGCAGCTGCGCATCGCCGACCAAATGACCAAAACGACCCGACGGGAGCGCCCGCACAAAGTTTTGCAGACTGGCGGATTCAGTCTTGGGATTCGTGGTGGAGTCGCGTGTGAAGCCTACGATGATGGCGGCACGGACGACAAGGACTTGCGATCGCGCAATGTGGACGTCTTCTGCTGCGGTAGTCGTCTTGGCTGTGCTGGATGTTCGGTGAGAACCTCGAGAGTAATTGGATAGGTTGGATGCGTTGCTGGAGTATCTGCCTCCGTGGCCGTTGTCGCTGGATGGGCCGAGGACCATGATGTTGGGTATTTGGGGTGAGCGGCTCTCGGGGGAGATGGTTATGTCTTCGAATTCAGTGACGGGGGTTTCTGGGATGAGACGGGATGAATGCTGCTGCTGCTGATGATGATGATGATGATTATGATGATGATGATGGCGAGACCGTTCGTCGTGCTGGTTGCTCTTTGCGCTCTCGTGCCTGGAGGGTAGGGAGGAGCAACTGGATTGCTGACTGTCTCTGCCGGACTGATTGACGGCGTGATGGGGATGACTCGGATGAGGGAAGAGATTTCTATGGTTTGGACGAGGTGTGCTGCGGTCTGGGCGGATCTGGGTACAGCCGTCCTTGAAGATGTCGCCCAGATCCCAGCATGCCTGGACTGCTGAGCCGAGGAGGTCCTCATCGAGGGGTTTTCCATCGCGTTTGTTTTGTCGGAGGCTGAATAGAACCTCGGCAAGGCTCCAGCATGCACTCAGGAGATGATCTGTCTCTTCATCCATTTCGGTTCGTTGCTTCATTAGGCGGTGGCATAGCGTGATGAAGAAGTCAAGTGTTCGCTCCCTGAACGGCTCGGGAAGCTTCCTGCTGTCTTGGGCGCTGTAGAGGCTATCGTGCGGGCCAATGTGTTAGCTGAGACAAGGGCTTCTCACCACTGTGTGCATGTTCTTTGTGTCAAGTAAAGATTTTCATATCCACCATACATACTGGTTGTTTAGCTCAAAGCTCACGCGGAGTACCGAGTCTGCCGTCTCATCCTTCTTTTGCCGAATATCAAACAGGGCCTGGCAAAAGTCGCGGCACAGGTCCTCCAAATTTAGCCTGACGCTGTGTGACGCAGGATCCTCTTCTTGGTTCTCGTACAAACGCTGGCATAGTTTCCAACACACTTTCCAAGCTTTTGCATGAGAGTCTGGAGTGCTGGAGTTGCGGGAGTTGCGGGAGTTGCGGGAGTTGCGCGCGCGATGAGTCGCACTGAGGCTGGCCAATGTATTGCAGAGAGTCCAGCATTCTTGTAGCGCTGTTCTCAATGCTTCGATTTCGTCTCCGGCGGGCTGCAAGGATAGGGCACAAGTGTAATCTTGGCCGCTATCGTCGTCATCACCATCATGACGATTGTCAACCGCGCTCACAGCTGCAATATGTTCGTCGATTCCTGTTACTAATCGTAAGTGTCCAAAGCATGCGACATGCTATTGTTGGTTGGGTGAGGAATAAGGTGTCTTGCTTACTCCCGAGGCTGCTTGTGCTGCTGGATCTCAGTCTGCTGTCGTCACCGAACATGTCTCTACAGTCTTGTGCCTGAGGCGTAGCGCTCTCCAAGCTGTATCTGGCGGGCTTGACGTCCGTGGAAATGGGTGGTCGAGGGGGATGCACCAACGACTGGCGGCAAAGGTAAGCAGAAGAACAGGATGTTGCAGATAGAGCCGAGTTCATGTCCGGCACACCTTTCGCAATGGCTCACTAACATCTTCTGAAGCTTCCTCGCTGCCTTCTGCGCATGTACGCGCCCCGGACACGCATTTTTGGGCCGCCTGAGTGGTAGTTGTCTAGCAGAAATCTGTCAATAACTTTTGAGACTCCGGCATCGAAACTAGGTGGCTGAAGATGACGCACCCAATTGGAAAAGCTCTTCGGGGCATGAATGACTGAAACAGCTTCCTCTGTATTCGATTGCCGCACGGTATCGGGCAAGTTGGTGGTGAGCATAAGCAGCTTTTATCGAGTCAGCAATTGGCAACGACCCCGATTTTTTTGAAGCGATGCAAAACAAACCTCTGACGAACGGATCAAGTCTCCATGGTGTCCTTGTTCGATTTCATCCGAAGCATCGTCCTCAATTTCGGTCGTCTCTGTACCATTGGATGTCACAGGCGATGGCCCAACGATATCGCTCGGACTCATAAGGCCCATCAAGTTCGAAGATATGCGACGAACCGAATCGGGTCGCGACATTGTCGAGTTTTCCGCTGTCGGTGGTGGTGGTGAGCTGGGTCTTGTTAGTAGAATCTCCAAAAAAAATAAAAATAAAGGGAATACTTTTTCACCACTTACACAGCCCTTGACGGGGACCCAAGCTTCATTGAATCTGATGCGACAGACATGTCGCCTGGTTTCTGAAGGTCAAATGCTACTGACCAGTCGACGATACCCCCGAGGAGCCTTCAAAGCCATTTATGTACCAATTCAGGGTGGTTTGGACATGAACTCACCGGCAACCTTGAGTCGCCAGCAAGCGTCCTTGCCAAATACACAACGTATGATACAATTGGCAAGGAATGTCGACGGGCTTGCGCTGGGAATCTCGGACCCGGCACAGGACTTGCTGAAAGGGGCCCGTTGATCCGGCCAGACTCGGACCTGTGGCAGGGGAGTGTAACAGTTTGTCGTATGTCTGGCGTTTTACGGCGAGTAGCCACGTCCTGCGCTTGCCAGAAATAAATCCCCCAGAAAGGGAGAGCTGGAGGAATTGGAGTCTGGCTGGACGAGCGGAAGGCCGTGTTTATACAACGTATGAGGCGGCCTTGGAAGTTGGAACGAGTCAAGTCAAGACTCTGGTTTGGAGGAACCAGATAGCACTTGGTGGGACCCGACGCACGATGAAGGGAGTTCGGGGCCAACCAACGTTTCTGTCTTGCATCGTCTGCGTCGTCTCTCCACGCGGGCCGCAGTAGATAAGTAGGTACATATATGTATGTACATGTAATAACATACATACCTACATATTTCTGTAGGAAGGCTGACCAGTCGATCCCTGCCGACGCCCTCTCTCGGAATCTGTAAGTCGGCTGGGGCGCCGACAAGGGGGCGACTTTGAGGCTTTGAGCGGAGAGCAGCTTCACTGCTTCAGTCTTCAGATCTTGAGGTGGAGACATGGAGATTTCGGTAGAGTCTGGGGTATTGATTGGTCCAAGATGAGGCAATGCGAGCGCTCCAGGCGTGGATGCAGTTGAGTTGAATCCGACGCTGGAGTCCTGGAGTCTGGAGTCCTGGACACACAAGACGACGAATGTCGTGGGTTGTTAACTTGTTACGCTGAGGATGAGAATGCAATGCATGCCCCTCCAGATCGCCGCACGTGGCAGATCTGCTCGACATCTGCCTTAGCATGGCCGTGGCTAGACGCAGACATTGATGTATATGTATGTATGTATGTATGTACATATGTATGTATGTACACGCGGAGACTCATTCATTTAATCCTTTCCCTGTCTTCACGTCCTTCGCAACCATCACAGACCGATGAGACGGAACCCTTGTGAAGTTGCGAATTCCCTCAGCCGAAATCGACAATGGGCGCCTCGGGTCACGGGTGAGAGGGGCAAGGCGCGTGGAAGTCGGCCAATCAGAGTCGTGTTCACTGTCGATAGACTCTTAGAGACGCTGATGCAACCTTGCACCAACGCGAAGAAGCTGCGGAGAAGGTGTGGCGGGCTTGGGCGCTAATAAATTTCAAGACGAGCGCAAGGGTTTACCGTTTACCTAAGTCGAACTTTTTGGAGCAAATAAACGCCCTGCAGCGTGCAACTTGTCCAACGCGGCTGAATGTGTTTCCATCTCAGAACCTCTACAGCCTATTGGCGGATAATTTCCTGCGACTGGACCGGCAGGTTTTCTCGTGCTGACTCCTGAGGTCAGAATGTGTTGCGTTCAGCTTTCCTTCTCCAAGCCTGTGCGTGTACGGAGTAAGGCTCTAGCGCATGGTGGTTACTGGTGACATCAACGTAGCCTTACCGCCTACCTGATGTATCATGACATTGCCGACGAACGATGGGGCATTTCTGCAGCAGATCCGGTCTGACAGAGTTGTAGCGAACAACCGACTGGAGCAAAGGTGCTATTAATAGGTACTCGGTCGATTTCTCTCATGCTTTTCGTTTTGTCTGCAGACGAAGCACCCCCCCGGCATAGGGAGCTCAGTTTCTGCCAGCTCACCATGTCGACGACACTTTTGTCACTCCTTTGGGTAACTACTCATGTATGTGCCTCCGAGGTGTGCCGCATGATGAGAGGCTGACGAATATTGAATATGCTTGACCCCAGATTCGGAGACGGTGATATCGCGACGAACAGAGACTGGTCACCAGAATAGTCTGAAACGGGTCACAGTGACACTGTTCGCAGGCAAATACAAGACTTGGCCACGAATTTTGGCTGATGGAGAGTCAAAAAGCTCACCCAGCTCGTAGATTCTTCTTCATGTGCTACTCCACTGGTCTCTCGGGAAACGTAGAGCATCACAGTGACAAGACAAAAATATGCCGTAGTAGAGTGTTTAGAAAGGCACGTCAATCTCAGCCCATCATCATGGCCACGGAAGGCATGGAGCATCTGCAATTAGTCAATGGCAAGGATGTGATGAGCGTTTGCAGCGCTGGCACGACCAGCACCGGTTCCAAAGCCGCGTTTCTGACAGCCAGTAATAAATATAGTATCAAGGAAGCCTTACATTACGGCTCCGCGTTTCATCATGAGGAAAGTAGACTGAAACCCTGTGGACTAACAATCCACAGCTGCGACCATCACAGCCATAGCAAGGCTTTCGAAGCCGCGGCATAACCAATTCGTGCGCCAAAACTAACATAGATTTTCAAAAGACCCAAGAACGCCATCCCATGCTTAAAATGTCACACCTAGAACATGAAGACCGCTATGCCAACTCGTTGAGCCGCTGCTTTTTCTCGTTTCGTCCATCGGGAGTGTATCTAATGCCAGTTAGAGCCGATTCGCTTGCAACAGCCTTAGTCCTGTCGTGGTTTGAACATACTTCAACAGTTTCTCGATGAGGTCGACGTGCGTCATGATCATACGGCGGCAGCAGTACCGCTTCAGGCCGAGTTCGTCCATAGCATCACTTTCAAAAGTATTAGCTCCTGCTCAAGGTTCGCATGTAGACGAATTCGTAGAGGGCTTACCCGTCGGTCTTTCTTGGGTCGGCAATCAACTGTAGATAGCGTTCCCAGAGGTCGCCGGTGACCTGTGAATGTTAGCAAGTGCGTTAGATTGAGGGTGCAGGACGGCTGCATACCTTGCCACAAGAGAAACAACGAATGGGAATGATCATCTTGATGAAGAGGATGCAGGCTTTCAGAGCTCGAGAGTGCAGAAGAATGACGATGAGCGAAATCTGCAACTTTGATGGCGACAGAAGACTTGATCTTTTGAAAATACCTTGGCTACCGAAGTTTTGCCGTGGCGTTGCGTCCTTATCTTATCAGCAAAAAGTTCGTGAATTGCGGGACCAAATTTTCTGTGGTGCAGTGCTTCGCAGCGACCAGACCGGCCTTTGTCACAGTTCAAGTCCACGAATCTTGTCAGCTGCGGTACAAATTGATTTCCTACAATTTCGACAAAAAAAGTAGAGAAGCTGCATGTCAAAAGATTGACTCATCGATCAAGCGGGCATCTCAGCCAATCATGGCCGGAACCAAGAGCCCTCGGGTCAAAGATGGCATGACGAAGAAGCGCAAGCGAGACACCAACGACAGCGACGGGAAGCCCAAGAGACATCGTCAGCAAGGTCATCAAAACAAAGCCAACGGTGGCGATGGGTCGGTCATTCAGCAGGCCAAGAATGCTGAAACAGGGCCCGCGGATTCTCAGCCATTGACGACTTTTCGCCCGCAGGAAATTATCCGCCAATCTGATGATGGTGATGCTGGTTGGAAAATTTCGAAGCCCATGGGCGGTAGAATGCTGGACATAGATCCTATTCTCACAGGCGATGAGAAGTAAGGCTTCTCTGCATGCCTCAATTCTGTGGCCTGTTTTCTTTCACATCGCTAACTTCTCTCGCAAGACACCTGGTTCTTACGTACAATACATCTATCCAGATCTATAGCGTCGCAGACTCGCTTCTCGTGCGGCGCATTCCGATTACTACGCTAGATACCTCATCTTCCAAAGGTTCCACGCCTGCCCGGATTGTCGCGACGCGGCTGTCCAAAAACGACGCTCAACTTGTGTGGGTGGTGTGTTCGGATGGAAAGGTCTACTGTGTAAATTGGACACGCAGTGAAATAGCACAACCGGCTTTTCAGACCGCATCTGGCACAGCGAGTGCTCTGATTGTCGTTCCTGCTCCATACGCCGCCCTAAAAGAGATTCTCGTCATTGCAGAGTCGGATAAGGCGAGCCTCATGGACGTCGTTGCTTATAACCCTATGCTGGACGGTAGCGAGGCGAGACCAAAGAGTCTTCTCACTCTTCGGAAGCAGGGCCATGGTCTTCATATTCTGGAGTCCAGTGAGGATGGCCAAGTCATTGTGGGTGCTTTCCAGGATCAGATTTTCTTTGGCACTGCTTCAGGTGCCGCTGGCAGCCTTGAAGACTTGAAATACGACTTCTTCTCCTTCGACAGTCCGGACCTCATCACCTGCATGGATCTGAGACAGCGGCAGCGATCATCCGGCAGTAGAAAAGCACAGTCTGCCCTGGATAGTCCGATCGATGTTATTGTTGGCGGGGCTCGCGGCAGCATCTACATATATCGGAACGCAATCGCCGCCGTCACATCGGGGAAGCAACATTTAGGCAAAGACGGTTTGGACGTGCAAAAACACCATTGGCACCGCAAAGCCGTACACGCAGTCAAGTGGTCCAGAGATGGTGAGTAGACTGATCTATTCCGAACGGTGATGTAACCTGAGTGCTGTGCTGACCATGCATTTATTCATTTATTTATTTATTTAGGAAACTACTTCATATCAGGTGGATCCGAAAACGTCCTTGTCGTCTGGCAGGTCGACACGTCAAGGAAGGACTTTCTCCCCCACTTGTCAGGCAGTGTTGAGAACATTGTGGTGTCGGCCTCGGGGGCGTCTTATGTCCTCCACATGGACGCCAACTCTGCAATGGTACTCTCTACTGCCGAGATGAAACCCACCACGTACATTGCAGGAATACAATCCGCTGCTGTTGATTTCTCTCAACCGAAAGACCTGCTCGTTCGCCGTGTTTGGAATACACCAGAACATGTTGGACGGCCAATACCCGCCGCTATCAGACCCACTGATCCGTCAAGACTCCATGTTTGTGTCGGCAACGGGCGGCAAGCGACCATGTCTGGACAATTTTCGGCCCCTCTGTTGCAGTCTTTTGATCTCGAGTCTTTCACTAGCGTCTCGAAACAGGCGCTGGCACGTACTCAGCCTACCGACGTCAATCTTACGAACAAAGGACAAACGATTGACGAGCCCTTGGTGACCAACATTGCGTTTTCAGGAGACGGCCGCTGGCTGGCAAGCATCGATGAGTGGCGGCCGGCAGATCGAGACGTGGAGAACGTGTCCAGCGACTTAAGGGAGCAGTTCATCCGCGAGAGACACGAGATATACCTGAAGTTCTGGCAAGTCCGGAACGATGGCGTGTCGTTGGCTCTTGTGTCCAGGATAAACGGCCCCCATTCGACGAAATGTCCGGAAAGAATACTCGGTCTCGCCTCGGATGCGACATCCAGTTCCTTTGCTACCATTGGCGCGGATGGAATCGCGAGGATCTGGCGGCCGCGCGCTCGGCTTGATAATGGAGTGCCTGTCAAAGATGAGAATGGCAAAGATGCGTTCTCCTGGAGCTGCGCCCAGGCCGTTTCTGTTGGCAACGGCACCAGCATTGACGACGGAAATGATCTCATGGATCCCACGCGTCCATTGGATGTCCAAGGTAGCGTCACGTTCTCGGAAGATGGCTCCACGTTGTTTGTGGCCTTTGGCGCGGTAGATTCTGGCATTGTATTCGCCATTGACGTGGCATCTGGTCGTGTCGTAAAGACATTGGAAGGGCTATGGGGCGGCAAGCTACAGGCCATCGGTGCACTATCGACATGTATCGTGGTTCTGTCTGACGAGCTTAGGGTCTACGATGTTGTCAGCGACGAACTGCGCTACGGTATTGCGGTGCCCAAAATTGCCGGCGTGTCCGACTTGCTCCAGCTGGCCGTCGACCACAGCTCGGGCCATTTCGCCGTCACTCTGCCGGTTGGTGGTGTGTCCAGCGTTGGCATATTCGATCCAGAGTTCTCAGAACCGCTGCTCGTCCGGACCACTCCTCACAGGATCGTCAGCCTCGTTTCAGCACCGGCGACCAGTGGCTTCATCGCCCTCGACGATGCTGCTCAAGTGTGGGTGATTGCTGAAGGCTCAGATCCGTCCTCCCTGGCCACTGTTCAGCCGCTACAG
Source organism: Claviceps sp. LM84 group G4 (assembly GCA_018360345.1). NCBI lineage: Eukaryota > Fungi > Ascomycota > Sordariomycetes > Hypocreales > Clavicipitaceae > Claviceps > Claviceps sp. LM84 group G4. The sequence continues at coordinate 5,060 of SRQH01000116.1, read as the reverse complement.
GATCTTCAACTGGATGATGTCTCGGCCGCGTTGCGCGACACTGAGAAGAGCACCGACGAGGTGATGCTTGACCAGGATGATGATGTTATGGACGAGGGCAGCGGAGATGAGCTAGATGGGGATGCCACGGATGGCGATGTCGACATGGCGGACGACGATGACGAGGATGACATTCACATTCAGGTTATTCCTCAGGAGTTCTTGACCGACATTTTCGATGCTGCGCCTGCATTTGCTGCACCATCTATCGAAGACATGTTTTACAAGGTCACGGGGATGTTGGCGACGAAGCCTCTCGCCGAATCATGAGGCAGCTAGACAGGTTGAAGAGGTACTGAGAATAGGCTGGCAAACATCGCGGCTGCGTGTATGGATTTGGTGTGGTGGCTACATCTTGTATGTACATATTTAGGGCATGCGGGCGCACATGTATGACATTTTTTAGTTTCTCTAGGCGTTTATTACCTACCTACTTTACAGAGACAGGAGTTGCCAAGGCGCCATTGCGAATCCTCGGCCAGCCAACTACCTAAAAGACACCGCCCATATTGATGAACGAGAAGACAAAGCCTTTCCATAGATACGGTTCCGCGGGCCGCAACGGCTGCCAAGACGAGGCGCCGAACAGCGTAGGTGGAACATGTCATGCGATGACGCCATCCGCGACATAAAGATGTGATGCGCACGCTAGACAATAATGGCGAATCGCATATCCGACCTCTTCTGCGCCTTTCCGTGTATGAAAGATCTCGGAACTTGGAAGATTTGGCTAAACACCCGTTCTGCAATCCCAGGGTTTAGATCGCTGGCTCTTCCTCTGTTTTCGTCCCTTCTCATGTCCTTTTGTTTCTTCAATCGAAAACACAATCTAGACTTTTATACCTACGTCCCCTTATTAATTCAACTAATGACCTGCCGTACTGCGAGCTCCTGAGTCCTCTTAGGTACCCCGCCCTTCATCTGGAGTCCAAACTTCCTCGACACGCTTATCCGCCTCATCTCAATCATGTCCTTCACGTCGATTCCAATACTGGATCTGGAGCTGGCCAGACATCCAGCCACGAAGCCCGCGTTTCTGGACCAGCTCCTCCATGCACTCGTGGAAGTCGGCTTCCTATATCTCAAGAATGCCGGGATCCCGGCTCCGCTCCTCGAGGAGGTGATGAGCGAAGGGAAAGCGTTTTTCGAAATGCCCCTTGAAGAAAAGTAGGTTTCCTCACCTTCAATGCTTGACCCTTTTTCCCTGGGGCCTGGGGGCCACTCGTTGTACATTCCCTCATGTTGCACTTCCCTTTTCCACTTCCCTTTTCGCCTCACATGCCTCTTTTCCTTGTACGGGTCAGCAAAATAGCAAAAATCAGTCAAGAGCACAAAAACCAAAAAAAAAAAAAAAAGAAGGGGGGGAAGAAGAAGAGTACACCCATCCACATATACATACATAACTCATAGGTACATATGTACCTACCTCATAGACTCAAAATCCAAATGATCCACACAAACTCCTTCCTCGGCTACTCCCGCCTCTCCACCGAAATCACCGCCCACCAGATCGACCACCGCGAGCAATTCGACCTCTCTACCAACCATGCCCTCCCCGCGCCCAACGCACCACTCTACCACAACCTCCTCGCTCCGAATCAATGGCCCTCTGAGATACATGCGCCTGGCTTCCGGGCCACGTATACGGAGTACATGAGCCGCATGGGCGACATGTCCGTCTGGTTCACTAGTCTGATCGCCGAGGCGATAGGGCTCCCGGGGGATGCATTCAACAAGTACTTTGACGAGGAGCAGCAGCATAAGCTCAAGATTGTGAGGTATCCGGATGTGGCGGAGCTGCGGGGGGGCGTTGTCGGTCGCCGTGCCGAGGACCATGAGGAGGGGGAGGGGGAGGGGGAGGAGAAGGACGGTGATGGCGATGGCGATGGCGATGGCATGGACGATCAGCCCGGACAGGGGGTCGGACCGCACAAGGACAGCATGTTGACGAGTTATTTGCTACAGGCTTCGCCGCATAGAGGTCTTCAGGTGCAGAACATGCAGGGAAGGTGGGTGGACTGTCCGCCCGTGGAGGGCACTCTTGTGGTGGCGATTGGGCAGGGACTGGAGGCTCTGACGCGGGGAGTGTGTGTGTCGACGACGCATAGGGTTCTATCGCCAGCGGCGGGTGCGGGCGCGCGATTCTCGATCCCCTTCTTCCAGGGCGTGAAGCTGGATGCCGCGTTTGAGGATCTGGAATCCGTGGGGGTGGGAAGGGTGCCTGAGGAGGTGAGGCGGGTGCGGGAGGAGGTCATGGAGCGGGCGGGAGGCCGGATGGACGACGTGGAGTTTACGTTTCGTGGAGGTGGTGTGGCTAAAACGTTGGGCGAGGCTACACTGCGGAACAGAATCAAGAGTCATCCGGATGTTGGCGAGAAGTGGTATCCGGATCTCTTGAGGGCCATTCGGGAGGAACAGGCGGCGGCAGCGGGGGCGATTGAAGGATCATGATGGACGCGGGGCATGGAATCGTAAGTACGGAGTATGTGTACGTGGCCATCGGACACGGTCTACATATATTTCCTGTGAAGCCGCCGTCGCGAACCTTGGACATGTCTACGAGGAGACGGCCTTCGCAATTACGACGCGATGCTTGACTTTTTTTCTTTCTCTTCACCCAATGCTGACGACGCCTGCGCTAAATGATTCACCGGAAAACCTCGTTCCACCTCCGCTCCACAGACTCCAAGTTTTTGAGCCATCATCACTGATCAGAGGCCAACTATCCGAGACCTTCAAGATTTGGCTCAGACCTAGCTATGTAGGTATGATGGGCCGGCTTAAGCAGACTGGCCAGGAAAGCAATCGGCGATGGTTTTGCTGTGCTTGTTCTGAGCATGTTCCAGGAGACTATACGAAACAATTGATGTTGTTAGCACTCATATCCTAGTTCAATCGGTAGTATCCGATCGAGTAAGAAGCCAGAACAACCGGGGGGGGGGTCCAACGTACGCAGGGGCCTTTGTCGTGGAAAGAAACGTCGCCTTGCACACCTGGCATTGAATGTTCATGGCCTGTTGGTTCTACAAACGAGGCACAGCGTCAGCATGAGAGATTCCATTATAAAATTCCGCGAGGTTTCCCACATACGACTTTGAGCTGTGATTTGGCGACTTTGCCGTCCTTTGCGTTGCGCTCACGCTTCTGCTGCGCCTTGGCTCCCTGTTTTCCAATGTGTCAGCCCCAATCTAGAAGAAGATGAGACTCCATCGAGATTCTTCTTACGTTGCCCATGTTTGCGGGTTCGTACGCTCCAAACTTCACGGTGATGTTTTGGGGAGGGGAGAGCGAGTGAGGGGCAGTGCCGCAGTGGTGGTCGGTCCGAGTGATTCGCGAGAGCGGAAGCGCGAGCGTTTGAGATGCGGTACGGTAGCCCGAGGGTATAGTTTGATCCGAGGTCTTGACGGTGATGATGGCGAGGAAGGAGCAGAAATGTCGGTATGTCTGTACGTGGATACGGAGGAGAAATGGCGCGTGGGATTTGAGGTTTGATGAGGGGGGCTTTTCGATGGGTGGGCCGCCAGGTATTGTAGAGGTAGTAGGTACAATGTCCCTTGGAAGTTGGGCCTTTTGGCAAACGATCTTTTTTTTTTCCACCCTCGCCCCGCTGGAAAATTCGATGGACCTGCCGGCCGGAACGTCTCCCACGGCCCGTCCTGTGACCCCTGTCTTCTTGAATCTTCACATGCAGTGACACGGTTCACCGCACAATCATGTTCTCATGGGGATTTTCATCATCAAAGAGTAGCTTTGATTTGTGTCGAATGGTCGCAATGTCGTACGGAGTACATATGTGGGGGAGTGGGTGAGCAGAATCGGCAGCGGGTTGTACGAGGTACATACATAGTACATACATGGCCACATGGGCGGAGGGAGATGACCTCTGCTGTACGAGAACCGGAGTCAGAATGAACTCGAGGATGTCCATGAAGAGATCCAACAGTTGGAGAGGAGAGGCATGTAGTACTAGTGTCTTTTTACTCCCGGTATTTTGGGAGAACTGGATATTTGTCAAATGTTTCTTGCGTCTGTTTTCTGTTCCAATAGAAACAGGTGCAAGTTAACAAAGTGACGGGTTGGTGAATTGTGCAAGTGCTCGTGTCTGGCAGCGTTAGTCATTATGGATGGTGGCATAGTCACCATAACAAGATGCAGGTACCTACATAGGGCATTTAGAAGGTAGGTATGTTACATGTATGTACCTATAAGAGGGGCTGTAACCTTGAACCGCAAGGGCAGAGGGCGATTGTGTTTTGTTTTTGCACGAGAAGCGGTCCAAGCGGACTTATTTAATATTTAGTATGTGCTCCAGGACTTCTACAGGGAGATCCAGTCCATAGGTGAAGAGGCATCAGGAATTAAAGGCTGCGGTAAGTACTTAGTAAGGACCAACTACGGTGTCACAGATGAAGATCTAGAATGAGGCGAAAACGTTATACATTCGAAGGTATTGATTGAGAACAAGAGATAATAGACAAAGGAAATCCACCGTATACAATGATTGAGAACAACAAAATATAGAGACAAAGGAGTCCAACCGAGTACAATGAGTACAATGAGCTTATATGTCCCATTCACAACTTCCCTTTACAACAATTGTCAGATCACCAATCTCTCCACCCTTTACATTGAAAGCTCATGAATCTCTCCCTCCTTTACATTGAAACCTATCAGCAGAATCTCTGCGATTTCTCCTCCACCAATTCCCTTTTGACTCGTATTCAAGTGTCTGTTCGTTGAGTCAAGACTCAAAGATGTTCATCGCTGCTTGAGCGGTTTAATTTCGATAGTCGAAACCCACGGGAGGGTTGTATTACATTAAATTATGAGGTAGTCGAAACCCACGGGAGGGTTGTATTACATGAGATGATGAGGTAGTCGAAGCCCACGGGAGGGTTGTATTACATGACATGATGAGGTAGTCGAAACCCACGCGAGGGTTGTAGCTCCCGGAGTTTCGCGGCAAGGCGATCATCGTTCCGCCCAAACTACGCCTTGTCATTTTCTCGGTCCATCCGGGA
>SRQH01000115.1:0-54683 GCA_018360345.1 Claviceps sp. LM84 group G4 | reverse complement strand
CATGATTGGCTGTGGTACAGACGCTAGCAGGGTACCAGAAACACACTATACCATTTTAGGTTATCATGGTGGTGATTAAGCAGTTATAAGGGTGGTCATTAAGGTCTCCCTGGAATCACGGATAGTGGACGGCTGTTCATTGGCTGATCCCTTCGGGCGGTCCACGTGGAGATTGGACAATCCGTTCAAAGACAAAAGCGTTTTGCTCTGATAGGCATGGCTCTTGCACTTTGGCATTGGCATTTTTAAAGTGAAAAAATGCCCATCTTTGCGCAACCTCCCATTCCTCCCATTCCTTGGTATTCATGACGTTTTCCAATCAAGATGCCATCGCCATCCAACGATGAAACTTGCCGCCCCTGCGACATCAAGGCGGGCCGGCCGATCTACTCGGCAAGCATTCTCATTGGGTGACACGGATAATCCACGGGCCTTTGTCGCCTCTTGAGACTTCGCGACGAAAATGTCAAGTCTCTTTTCTTCACCCCGCGAATGAGTCACTGCGTCATTGTCACTCCGACGGTCACTCAAAAGTCGACACTCAACCTCAACTTGAACCACGTACCATCGACACCGCACGTACACGATGCCCTCCAGATCAGACATCACCTATTTCGGCGCAGGCCCCTCTGCTCTCCCGACGTCCGTCCTCGAAACCGCCGCCGATGCGCTGGTAAACTTCAATGACACGGGCCTTGGCATCGCCGAGCACTCTCACCGCTCAGCCATGGCCACCAACATCATCAACGAGACCAAAGCCGACCTAGCTTCCTACCTAGACATCCCAGACGACTACGAGATCATGTTCATGCACGGAGGCGGCTCCGGCCAATTCGCCGCCATGGCCTACAACTTTGTCGGCGCATGGGTCTCGCGCACACACGCGTCCCTCGCATCAGCCCACGGAGAAGCCGACTCTCTCCCAGCCCTCAAGACGGAGGTCAAGAACAACCTCAAAATGGACTTCATAATCACCGGAGGCTGGTCGCAAAAGGCCGCCGCGGAAGCTGAGCGCCTCTACGGGCCCGAGTACGTCAACATCGTGGCCGACAGCCGACAAAACAACGGGGGCAAGTTCGGCACCATCCCCGCCGAAAACACGTGGAAGCTCTCAAAACGTGCCGCCATGGTATACTACTGCGATAACGAGACAGTCGATGGGGTTGAGTTCCCTGGCTTCCCGGCCTGCCTTGAGCCGCAGGAGAACGAGGAGGAGGGCCCCATTGTGGTCGCGGACATGAGCTCCAACATCTTGTCGAGAAAAATCCCCGTCAAGAATTTCTCGGCCATCTTTTTCGGCGCACAGAAGAACCTAGGTCTGACAGGACTTACGGTTGTGGTGATCAAAAAGAGCTTTCTGCCGCCAACGACGGCACAGCCTTCAGCGACGCTGATGAGGCAATTGGGTCTTGCTGTTGCGCCCCGGATTCTGGACTTTGAGACGGTTGCCAAGAACAATAGTCTGTATAACACGCTGAGCATTTTTGAGTAAGTTCCCTGGCAACACCTTTTTCTAAAGCATCATCTTTCTCGTCGTCGAGAATATTTCTCCTTTGACCACACAACCACCCTATCACGATACACGGAAACTAATATTGCTTCTTTTTTCTCCTTTTACTTAGTGTATACGTCGCTGGCCAAGTCCTCAAGAAACTCCTCCAACAGCACCCCACTAAAGTACAAGGCCAGCAAGACCTCTCAGACCAGAAAGCTCAGCTCATCTACCAAGCTGTGGACGCTTACCCCAACTTCTACAAGGTCATTCCTGAGAAGTCGGTCCGGTCGCGCATGAACATCTGCTTCCGGATCGAGGGCGGTGAGTCCGTCGAGGGGGACTTCTTGGCGCAGAGCACCGCGCAGGGGTTGACTGGTCTGAAGGGTCATCGGAGCGTGGGGGGGATCCGGGCTAGTAACTACAATGCGATCTCGCTGGAGGGTGCGGAGAAGCTGGCGAGGTTTCTGCATGATTTTGCGTCATCGCGGGCTAACAAGTAGTCAGGATAGAGTACATAGGGGGGTTTCTGTATATAGTTTCAATCATTAACGTTGTTTGGTCTGGGAAATGTATGTGTCGGACGCCTGTTGGTGGACTGATGAGTCCACTGCGATGTCTCGTAGAGTCGTCACTCTTGAGATTGTGAAAACTTGAGTTTGGACTCTGTGCGCCTTGTTCCTGGCGGCGAGAAGCTCACGCACATAAATGCGTGTATCATATTATATATATGTATATATATTATTAAACGGGTGCACAGTGGTAGATGCCTTATATTCACTATAAGGTGACTCAAGGTTGAATAGTCTACAATACTAGAATGGATTCTCGTCAAGTGTGACTCGAATACCCCTTTGTGTGATCACGTGACGTTGCCCTGACTAACCCAATCCGTCAACACCGCAGTTTACACTGCGATTCCTCAACACTCCCCCTCAGTGCATATCGCGGTGTTGGCTTCATCTTTCAAAGTTTGCAGTGCTCGGCATGGATCTACTTGGAGAGTCCCATCTGGCTTTTGAACCTCTCGAATGCAATCCTGCCAAGCGGCCTTGTCATCCCGTCTGCAATCATCTCGTCCGTGGGAATGAAGTCCACCGTCATCAATCCTTTCTCGGTCAGATCTCGGATGAAGTGATAAGTTGCCACCCGTTATCTCGATTCTCGATTCTTCCCAATGTCCGCACTGGGAAGTGCACCCAAAGTAGACACCAGTCGTTGCGATAATTGATCCGATCAATACACATATCGCACTCGCCGGCTTGATGCTTCGCACGGGGCTCGTATATCAAAAATCAAGAAGGAAATCAGAGCTTTCTATAGCGAGGAATAAGGCACCTTGAAACACTCATCGCTCACCATTTTCTTCACGAGTCAAAATGCCGGAGTGGTCTAGGGTGAGTGACACACTGCAAAGAGTCAGACTGTCAGACACATGCGAACATCACAAAATGATTGAGCGCGCAGTCTTAGATCTCATCACCAGTCATTCATCTTCACTATCTACCCCAACTGTCCTTTGTGCCGCCTTCGCCTCTAACACAGCTTTGCGTTCCTCGTCAGAGACATGCAGTTTTGCAGCTCATCACCAGACGGTTCAAGCCCGGGAGGTACATACATGCACAAGCGAGCCAGTTGGAGGCCAGAATCCCATGAAATTGTGGGGCGCACGTGTCTAGGTTGTTCGCACGTGACGTATCACCTGTAATGTAATTGTAAGATGCTTATTTCATTATTACGCGTGTATTACGTAAATAGTATATTTTCGGTAAAAGTTCCATCCCTAGTACCTACAATACGGAGTAGAGTTGGGTGCAGCGATCCGAGGCAGAAACCGCCTCTTTTCAGTCAGAAATTCAGAATTCTTGCACCGAATCACAGCGCGCCAAATGACGGAGCTCTCCGCGGTTTGAGGACCACCCACTTGGCACTCTTGGCACCGACCGAGCCCAATGGCCAACTCAAAAGGTAACAGGTAACATTGTGCCAAATCGTCTCTGCTCTTTGCACGAGGTTAATAAGTTACGGAGTTAAGCATGAATGACGCAGCGCAGGTCATTTGAAAAGGGCTCGAGTCTTGACCAAAGGACCAAAGGGAAAATGACCCAATCATGCCTCAAACTAAAACCTCGAGAGAAGGCTTCTACTGTATTCTTTGGAGCCGATGTTGGCCGTTGCGTGGTTACTCGCGGGCCTAGGTACGTCTTCGTCGTATTCTTGTCCTTCGTCTTCCATCGCAGCTCTCTCTTCTGTTCCTTTTCTCAGCCTTGGCGGTGACATACTGCTACAAATGTAGGGATAGGTACTTCTTCTCGCCAATGTGCTGGACCTCAGTCTGTTCGCTCTCTAGCACGACGAACCATTGGGTCGGTATGTACCTACCTACATACGGAGTAGGTACATACGTACATACAATCCATCTCATAGGCACTGCCGGCAAGACTCATCAAGAAAGTCGAGACGGTCCAGAGTCCAGACTCAGACTCCAATTGGCAATACATAGGTACCTACCTACCTCGTATGTGGAAATGCCGTTGTGTGGGGCAAGTTTCGTACATAAACGGGCAGCGCCACAAGAGCTTAAATCACCAACTCCCGAGACCAGGCTCAGCGTTACATACATGTTGATTTCTTCATCATGACGTATTGGCGTACCGACGAACTTAAAACACCACTGACCACGTTGGCACAAGTGAGCATGTGTGTGTCATCGATATTGGCATCGCGTCGTCTCTGACATCATCGTGGCCAACTCGCGTAATTGACGCCATGTGCTACAGCCAACTTACTTCAGTCGGCTTCGCGTTCGCTGATTTTGCCATGTAAATTGGCTGGGCAGGATATTATATGAAAGCATCGAGAAGCCCCCATAACAGCGTACGTTCAATCATGCTTCATCGTATGACGAGAGTACCATTTGCCCACACCCGCAAGTTTGCACCCAAATCGACTTTCTTCACAAATCTTCATCCCTCAAACTACGTATTCAGGATGTCTAGCACTCAAGCGTTAACGAGGAACAATCTGTTCGACCTCAAGGGGAGAGTGGCACTCGTCACCGGTTTGTGAGGCCTTCGCTCCTAATTCGCGACGACAGCTAATCGGCCCATTGCAGGCGGTGGTTCTGGCATCGGCTTGATGGCTTCGCAGGCGCTGGCAGCCAACGGCGCCAAGGTCTACATCACGGGACGAACCAAGGAGAAGCTCGACAAAGTGGTATCCGAGCACTTTCAGGGCAATGAACAACAGGTCATTCCCTTGCAAGCAGACGTCACATCCAAGGAGAGCATACAGTCCCTCGTGAAGGAAGTGGAATCTCGGGAGAAATGCCTCTGCATTCTCATCAACAATGCAGGCATCTCGGGCGGCAGGACTTTTAATGCCGACGCAAAGTCGGCTCAGGACTTGAAGTCGACGATGTTCAACGACTCGTCATTTGAGACGTGGACTGATGTGTACCGCACCAATGTGGCCGCAGTGTACTTCACGACGGCAGCCTTCCTACCTCTACTGCAGGCATCATCAGAGAGGCATCAAGGCTGGTCAGGGACCGTCATCAACATCTCGTCCATCTCTGGGTTGGTCAAGACAGCTCAGAAGCACTTTGACTACAACGCTTCCAAGGCGGCAGCTATTCATCTCACTCGCATGCTCTCGTCGGAGATTGCCTCTGCGGGGCTCAAGATTCGCGTCAATGGCATCGCGCCTGGCGTGTTCCCCAGTGAAATGACGGCTGGCGAGAGTGACGACACTCAGAAGAGCAAGCTTCCCAAGGAAGATTTCGAAGGCAAAGTAGCAGCAGCTCGACCTGGGAAAGACGAGGATATGGCACAAGCGATTCTGTTTGCGACTTGCAACCAGTACCTCAACGGGGATACAGTTGTTGTGGACGGAGGATACACGATTGCAGCGGGCATGTGATGGGTTGGGAATGGTCAATGGATGGTCAAAGACTCGATTTTGAGATAGACTTATGTAAGGCTTTTTAGGAGGCACATATCTATGTACCTATGTAGGTAGTACATACATACACAAATACAGTCACCATGGAGATGTGCCAAAAAAAAATTTTGTAGCGCGATAATCGGCGCCACAGCAGATTTACAGATTACATACATAGTAAGTACATACTGAAGACAATATTCACTCTGAAAGTATAAGCTCTGTATCACTATGATATGTATGTATGTACCACTTCAGGGACAAAGCTGTGTCAGCATTCGCGCGTTAAACTTAGGTACGTATGTACATAGTACTTACTACTCCGTAAGGATTCCTTTGCTTACCTCTCCGTATGCCCCGGATCTGCGGCACGGCCCCTCTCATGTATGTACATATGTACAATGTACGGAGCGTCGGAGTACATACATATGATGTGAGCCGTAAAAGTCGTGGACTCGTGAGTCGTGACTGACCCAAACCCGTCAGACGGCGCTGCGGAAGGATCCATGCCGTAATCATGCTGGGATCGAATTCGCTGCCTTCTACTATAGCCAGCACTGAGCAAGGAAGAAATACTTCCGTACGCACATACTCCCCATGTACTCTGTACACGTACGGTCATACGTCTCATACATACCTGATGTACGGTTGTACCTACATACCTACATATGATTACATAGGTACTCCGTATGCACAGCGAGGAAGTCCGAAGTTCCCAAGAGGTTCAGGTATGTACATATGTAGGACCGTAGGTACATACCTGCCAGGTATATACACATCAAGGTACATACATATGCACGGTAATGTACCTACATACCTATGTGCGGAGTGCCTAGGCATAATACATTAGGTACATACGGTCATACCTAGGTATGTACTCCGTAGGAGGTAGGTAGGTACCTAACTAGGTATGTAGGTACCTACCTATGGTTGCGATGGAGCGGGGCTGGCCATGCTGCCCCTTGCTTCTCCATCCAATTATAGGCCGGTGCCTGGAAAAGCCGCAACACGCGCCGCGGATCCCACGCTCCATTCCAGCCCGCGTCGATACATCCACATCACCAACGCTCCGAGCCTCCGATCCAAGGACTGCCCAACTCCGTTTCGGGGAGAGCTACGGAGTAGAATTAACAAGTTGTGTACATACTACAACATGAGGTTTAAGAGGACACGACACCGCGCCCTGCGCGTACGATCTGATGGGGCCCTGGGGAAAAAGTCCCGGGCCAGGGTCTCCGCCCTGGAACGCCCACATCGCGGTTTGAGGCCATGATACATGTACTTGTCCGATCGTTCCATTGTCGACTTCAGCTATGCGCTTATAGATCTCGCATTCCTTCGTTTCCTTTCCTTCTCTTCTCCCTTAACTCTCTTATTCCCCATCTTCTCAGGCCTTGAAACACGTCCCTGCGTCGTTTACAGCCCAGACTGGTCCCAATGCTCGCTTTACTGGTGGGCATGCTCGCCCTCTTGGGCTCAGGCTCGGCCTCACCACAAGGAAAGAGCAGTGTCGACACCCGGACAAGTGGTTTCTGGTACCCCGAGATGGACCATGTTGGCGCGTCCAGAGGATACGCCCCCTACGCTGATAATGCGACGTTGTATCCCGTCTTTCAGTCCATCAAGCCCGGCGATGGTGGCAGTATTCAGGCCGCCATTGACTCGGCTGTCGGCCGAAGTCGACAAGATGAGTGGTTGGCGTCTCAACCTCGAGTACGTGCGATACACGATGTATACGTCCAATAATGAATGACATGGACCTTGACTGACTCCTCGTTACAGGTCGTGTACCTCCCATCAGGCACATATACCGTCAGCAAAACCATCAAGATGCGGACGGACACAATAATCATGGGTGATGCCATCCAGCCTCCCGTTCTGAAGCCAGCTCATGACTTTGACGGCGAAATCTTGATCAACGGTATGAACGGACACGCTTCAAGCGAATGGGAAATACGGTGCTGAAACAGCGTGGCAATCAATAGGTCAAGATCCTGCTACGGGTATCATGGGCGAGTTGTCGTTCGCAGTGGGTCTGAAGAACTTGATTCTCGATACCACTTCTATGAAAGCGAGTGAGTGTGACAACCCCTTTTGCTTTCCGATCACTGTTTGGATAGAGAGAGAGATTGTGGCAGTACGAGGAAGAAATTGGAGAGAACAAAAGAAAGTCAGATCTAGATCAGTCTGAAAGCTCCTCTGACACGTCACAACAGATGACAACTTCACAGCTCTTTACTGGGGTGTTGCTCAAGTCGCCCAGCTCCAAAACATCAAGATCCAAATGCCTCCCTCTAACAAAGACAAGGGACACACTGGTATCAAACTTGGGCGCGGCTCAACGCTAGGACTAGCTGATGTGCGCATCGAAAAGGGACAGGTTGGTACTTCGCCTGAATTCCGTTTAAGGATTGGACTGTGAATGCGATTGAACAACCAAATTAACCGCATTGAGTATGACACTGGATAGATCGGCATTTGGCACAACGGTCATCAGCAAGCACTGTACAAGAGCATCTACTTCTACAAAAACACAGTCGGCATGCTCATATCTGGTGGAAACACCATCAGTCTATTGGCGCCCACATTCGACACGTGTGGCGTCGCCGTACAGAACACGGACGGCAGTCCATTTGTCGGCATTATTGACGCCAAGTCCATCAACTCAGGTGTAACGTTCAACTCGACGGTGTACCCGTCCATCGTAATTGACAACTTGACCAAGGACACCAATTCCAATATAGTTCAGTTGCCTAGCGGCACGGCTCTCGGCCCGTCTAAGCACGTTAAGAACTTCTCATACGGCAACACAGTAGGCCGTGATCCCATCTATGGTGCCGTAAATTCCGCCCCGCCTCGATCAAAAGAAGCTGCGCCTGGAGGCCGTATCCCCGTGCTGGCGGCTCCAACATATGCAGACAAATGCGCGGCAGACTTCATCAATATCAAGGACCCAAAGCAGAATGGCGGGCACGACATCAAGGGCGATGGGAAGTCAGACGAAGCTGCTTCCCTCAACAAGGTGCTTCAGTTTGCTGTGGACAACAACAAGATCGCCTACTTCCCCTATGGAGACTACCGCGTCGAGTCTACTCTCCTCATTCCCATCGGGTCTCGCATCGTCGGCGAAGCATGGTCCACCATTTCTGGCGCAGGCCAATTCTTCAAGGGTGACGCCAAGCCCCAGCCTGTGGTGCAGATTGGCAAACCTGGCGATGTCGGCACCGCCCAGATTCAGGATATGCGCTTCACTGTCGCCGATGTCCTCCCTGGTGCCATCATTGTCCAGTTCCAAGCCGCTGGCACCAAACCCGGCGACGTGGCGCTCTGGAATTCATTCATCACCGTGGGCGGAACTCGTGGCGCAACAGCCCTTACAGATTCGTGCAAGGACGCCAGCAAACCATGCATGGCCGCCTTCCTCGGCCTTCACTTTGCCAAGGACTCCTCCGCCTACGTCGAAAACGTGTGGAACTGGGTCGCCGACCACATCGCCGAGGGCTTCGATGGCGGTTCCAGCATCGCAGCCAAGGGGGGCGCCCTCGTCGAGTCCACCAAAGGAACCTGGCTTCACGCCCTGGGAAGCGAACACTGGTGGCTGTACCAGCTCAATCTGCGAGCTGCTAGCAACGTCGTCGTCACTCTACTCCAGAGCGAGACAAACTACGAGCAAGGCGACAATGCGAAGCAGTCCCCGCCAGCGCCCTGGACCGCCGACGTCAACGGCTGGGGAGACCCTGACTTTTCGTGGTGTGGCGACAACAAGCGATGCCGTATGGGTCCGGCCAATTACATTCAGGCCGGCTCTGATATAATCTTCTACGGTTCGGCATCGTGGGTCTTTTTCAGCGGCCCGGGCTATCAGAAGTGCTCGGGGCCATATGAATGCCAGAGTGAGTCTCCCCGTCCCCTTCTTTCCTTGAATCAGGTACTCAGTGAAGGTTAATATATGCTTGGTTCGTACCAAGTCGCAATTCTTCCGCAATGTGCTGACTTGTTTTCTCTTTTCTTTCCCTCTTCATAGAATACATGCATTACATTTCTCAGACACCCATCAACCTCCAGGCGTACGGCTTATGTGCCAAGGACACCAGCGTAGCTCTTCGCCTAGGCAACGGCACAGATATTTTGGCTCAAGATGGGTTCAGCGGTGGCTGGAGTCCTGGGTCGGATATTGGTCGCTACACGACCTGATGTCCATCATCCATGAGCCACCTCTTGCCGCGGGAGCATGAGGGAGATGTCTTCTTGTCATGACATGTGTGACGGTTGCTCTGTTGGAGCTCTGCCTGTTGCCCTGTACCTATATATCTCCTACTAAGCCAGTTTCTGACAGCTTAGTGTTCTGACCCTTTAGTCGAGTCGGCAGGTATATCCGAAACCTCACAAGATGTGCATGATATTTGAGCAAGACTTGTCTCCTGTTGCCGTCTTCTGATGGCTTGGTCTACGCCGTACGGGACTAGTCGTAGTCGGTCGTTGGACATTTGCATACACGACGAGTTATGGATTCAGTGGTTTTCGAGTGTGTTTTCGCTTCTTCATCCGATATGTTGGTTGGTGTCAATCTTCTTCTGTTTATAGATCCAGTTTCACTTTTTCAGGTTTGATGTAGTTTTCTTACAAAAGAAATGCCGAAATATGCTTCAACTGAGGAATTCGAACTGACTACATAGTTAAAATATGGATGTGTCCGTCAGAAACTACAACGTTCACCATGTTCAGAATTCTGAAGTGATCAATCGTCAGGGGGGATCATGGATGGCTATTATTCCGAACATGTTACCACGAGATAGCAGTGGCCCGCCTTCGTACTACTGGAGATCATGTTGATTCATGTATGTCACCTCTGTGACGACGGACGTTGTGTCACGAAAGCAGTGGCACAAAGCACCTCGGAATCTCGGATCTCCTTTCTTGTCTGGCAAGGAGAGCCACTCGTAAGACTACCTAAGGAACCGCACATGCTCATGACATGAGCGCAGCATGGTATACCGTGTCTTTTTTTTTTTCCACAGGCGCTGAGTTTCTCCATCGGACTAATTGCCATTCGAACAATACCAATCCTATGAGTTCTAAAACGGGACTCATTTGCGGCTTGGTCCGCCTACCGAATCCGAAGATCAGCACTCTTCTCCCCTATCCATTGCTTAGCCTTGCTAAATGCCTGCATGATGACAGAGCGACTCGGAGAGATTGGTGGCAAAACGGGCCAAACGGCAGGATCTCGGTCCAATGAATGTCTTACATCTCTTCTATTTTGATATTTTGACCTTTAGTTATGTCTCTGAGCCTCTTCAGCGCCGTGTTCATGTCCGGTCTGGCCGCTAGCCTGGCATGCCTAAATCTTCTCGGCTTCATGTCAAACACAGGAAATTGCTTCCTCGGCCAGCCTCCAGGTAGCCCAGGTCAGCCTGCGTTTGCGTCCGGAATGCCGATCGAGCTTTGCGAGTCTGCCTCGAAGCCTCTGCGCCGTGGTCAGTCTGACGCTCGCCGGCTCTCCTGCAGGATGTTGTATTTTGATCACCTCGACGCACCACAGTCGTGGTATTCGATTCTGTTTGCTTAAGCTTCATCTCGAGCCAGCGAGAAATGTTGCTCTATGGTCGAAACCACTGAACTAGAACCGTTGCGTTGGCGAGACCGTACTCATCCCGACAAAAGCCTATTGCTCTTCCAGCTGACGCTTGGCTCTGCCATGCCGATGCCACTCTGCAGAAGGTCACTGTGACATGCACTGAGCTCGGCGGGAATAGCATTCAGCTCGCAGTGATGAGCTGACGTATCGCCAATCAACGCCCCATGCAGTGGGCAACAATCGACAGATGGAAACCGGAACTGTTGGACGCACTGTGTACCGTCTGCCTGTTTGACGACAGATATGGGGTACCATAATCAATCATCACTTCCTTGAGCGATCCCGCTGCATCGCCTTTTTGCATTTTCTCACCATCATTGCCATGATGCCATCCAGCGCTTCGTGTTGAGCACAACTCTTTCATCATCCGGGATCATTCGTCTTGCCGCACTGCCATCGAGCGTGTCGTGTTGGGAAAACATCCCGGATCTTCGTCTTTCGTGACCGCCAGTCACCGTCTTCGTACGCTGTGATTATCCGGTCACGACTCACCACCTCGCATCAATTTTCCTATGTTTTGTCTTTCTGGATTTGCTATACGACCGCCATTCTGCAAGAGCATTCCTACCTACTCGGACAGCATAAAAGAGGTACTAGGTAGGTATCTAGGTACCTATGTAACCGGTTACCGGACAGCATTCCCCATAAATCTCGTGACACTCTCCACTTTTAATGTATCCTTTCGCTCATGGAGTAGACAGTGTTCAAGGAAAGCACACTGTTTGGCATTTGCTCACCAACGCCAACCAACGAATTCTTCCATCATCATTTCATCTTCGTGGCCGACCTCGCGCCTCATCCAACAAAAAGGTCACAGCTCCAACTCGCCTTCAAGCTGTTGATCAGTCTACACAGGCTTCCAAGTCGCAGCCGACCCTCCCCAGCAGCCGTCCCTGAAAGCCAAGTACATATACGCAGTCGACAGTCACAGTTCGAGATAGAGGAGGCAGAGGCATTGGGAGCCTCGAAGAGACAAAAGATCAAGACCACGCGGCGCCGCGGACGAGGCAGAGGCAGAGGTGGGGCATCGCGATCATCTTCATCTATCAACGCCTCGAAAACGACTGGACCGTCATCGCAGGCCCTGACCATGATCAGCGAGACCGGACAAGTTGAGGAGGTCGTTCCGGCTACACAATTGACTTCGTAGCCTGTAGGCGCCGGCGTGTCCTGCTGGGCCACGAATGACGTACGTAAGGGTAGATACAATGAAAGAAGAATTCAGAACACCGAAAATGATATACATAATTGAATTGAGCGAGCCGAGAAGTTGATGTTGATACATGCACATACGAGATATGTACAGTCTGGTCATTTAATTCGTACTGTAATGTGGCGGGATACAAATGAGCTCAAGAACTATGGACAATGCTGTCCGGACTCCGATTAGTACCTCTTTATGCTGTCGTACCTTTTTATGCTGTCCACAGTCCGAGTAGGAATGCGCATTAATATTACATATGTACCTACCTACCTCCAAGGTACCTACCTACCTATGTAAGATGCGGAGTACATAGGTACATATGTAGGTACCTAGCTAACAAGCCAGCTACGCAAGCTGCTCACCAATCTCAATCTGACTGTTTCTGACATCAGCGTTTTATTATTACTCCGTACTTATCAAGGCATTGCCAGGGGACTTGCAGATCTGGAGGTACCTATGTATCAACATACCTATGTACCTAGGTACCTACATATGTACCTAGGTACCTATGGATTCTGTACCCCTCGTCCAAGCGGCCCGACCGAGCTTCGGTCAACCCCACTTTCTTCCCGTCTGTCAGCGACGATAGACACGAGCTTCCAGTCATCAAGACACGGCTGCCTTGTACTAATATCATCTGATCCATCTATCCCGCGACCAAAGACATTCGAAGTATCGTTGCGCGGGGGATGCTCGATATCCTGTTCGGCTGTGCTGGCACTGCGACAGAAAACCCCTCAAGCTGGTCCTCCTCCTTGCCCGGCAGCAGCAAGCTAGGCAAGCAGCAGCCATGGGCCTTCTCGAAACGATCGACTCGTCCATCACGGACTTATTCTCCCAATGGAACGCCTACTCTACGGCTCTGGCCACCGCGCTTGTTCTGATCATCACCTATCGCATCATGTCCGCAACCGAGCCCGACATTCACCCCTTGTTGCTCGCCCGACAGTCTATACCGTCGGCTGTTCGACACGAAGGCGAAAGCGCCATTTATAGATCCCAGTCTACGCCGCATGGAATGCCTCTCAACGCTGGATTGAACATCATGGATGCTGGTGTGCCCAAATTTTCACGCGGCCGAGACGGCGATCTGCGGGACATCTGGAGAAAGGCCGCTACTGGAGGAGATGCTGGGGCGACGGGGCGACTGTTGACTGTTTTGGGTTCTGAGAATGTCATTGAGCACAAGATCGGTAGGGAACATACCCTTTCTCCGTTCATCCTCTTTTTTTCCCTGCCATATTCCAGGACACGTTCTGCGATCCTCAACGATGTGAAAGGTGGAGGGGAAGAAAGATTGCTGACATGAAGAAGCCGATATAAATCGACAAATCAACGTCATCGGCCGATATCTCGAGGAACAAGGCTCCATCAAAGTGGCCATCTATCTGCCCAACTCTATTGAGCTGCTCATCACCCTTTTCGCATGCTCTTTTTATCCCAACCTGACGACAGTCATTTTACCCTTCAATGTAGCCGAGCCAGAGCTTATCAACATGCTTCGTCGTTCAGCCGTCGATACTGTAGTTACCGCCAGTGGCTCATTCCCCTTCGATTCCGTGGTAAAGGCCTATCCCCTCATCCGTCAACTCATCTGGGTCGTTGACGATGGATCCCGCCACATGGATTGGAACGATGTTCCCGAGGGTACGGGCGGAAGCGTCAATGTGACCACCTGGCAGGATCTCGTCAATGACACTCCTGGCAGTACGGTCACAGAGCTGCCGCCTGTGGACAAGGATCAAGTCCCTCAAGATGTCGTGACGTTCTGGCAGGACAAGGCCAGTAATGTCGGAGAAATGGTGCGCTTTTCCCAAGCGAATCTAGCGTCAGCGATTTCCGGCCAGCTCGTGGCGATTCCCAGCAGGGAGAGGCTTACACAGACTGATCTGTTCTTGCCGGTTGACTCTCTCTCCAATATCCACACGTTAACTTTGACGCTGGCAGCGCTCTTTTCCAATGCATCGGTGGCACTCAACTCCGTCGCTGGTCAGTCTGCCGATCTTGCTCTCGCCACACAAGGCGTTTCACCCACCGTTGTCGTCGCTAGTCCAGCTGCACTGCTTCGTTCACACGAAGAGTCCATTGGCAAGCTGAGTGGTAGTCTAGCTAAGCTTTCTCACACCCTGTCCACAAAGACACTCACCCAACGCGGCGTTCATGCAGCCTCAAACGCTTTGTCGGCCTTTGCGGCGGGAGCTCGTCTTCGCGTTGGAACCACGCCCGGGAAGCTTCGCCTCGTGTTTACAGCTGAGCGCATCGGCGCCCCCACGCCTCTACTATCATGCCAGGTTCTGTCTGATTTGAGAGTTTTGTCCGGGGCAAGAATCATCTATGCTCTATCGGCGGCTAGAGTTGCCGGCTCCGTGACGCAGACAGCTGTGTTTGATTACAGAGTCTCTACCGATGTCGAGACGCATTTTGGTGCGCCCACGACTTCCGTGGAGATTTACATGAAGGACTTGGGATCCCACAAGACAACTGATGACGTAGTTGAGGGCGAGGTAAGGCATTGGATCAATTCTGTGGACGAGTCCCGCCTACATCATGGATTGTATACTGACCCGTACCACCTTCTAGATTATCGTTCGTGGACCCTGTGTATCGGGAGGGGAGGCGCGTCTTGGAGTTTCTGGCAGGCTAAATGACGACAACACACTGTCTTATGCGTGATAGAAGTATTTAAGCATGTGAATCGACCAACATGACGTGTGTGACGTAAATGAAGGAACACATAAAGGCACATCATAAAGTAAAGATTTGAATAACTAAGCGGGGGTATATTTTCATGTTACATACATACATACAGTAGTAGGTATGCCGTCGTGTGCGCCTCTTGCAATCTGACACGGTTAGGCCGCTTGAAAGTTGAAAGCCATGGGATCTTCTTCCACGCGCCAAGTCGCCGCATTTGGACAACTAAAAGGGGGGCTGTAAAATGCGGTCGAACGGGGGGTTAACTACTCCGTAATAAATGGGATGAATTGGGTCCGAGACGTCCGAAACGAACCCGCGGGCGACGCCACCACGATTGAACCCAGATGAGACCAAAATCCCAGCTCGAAGGACATTAGCGTTCGGCGGAGCGTACCATACATATGTAGCAATGTACCTATGTACAAGGTATGTACGGAGTATGTATGAATGTATGTATGTACCCGTTCCTGGCGTTCCTGGCTACTGTCTCACGGTCTCATCCGTGGTCCCGTGGAGACGTGGGCAACGTGGATAACGCGGACTGGTGACTTGTGAAGTTGTGACTCGTGAGTCGTGACTCGTGAGCCGTGACCTGGTCGCCTTGTCACTTGTGGGAGGCTGTGGCTGACTTCGGCTGAGCAGACACGAGGATCAACATCGCCACCAACCCCGTTCTTCTCGTCGGCTCAATCCCTCGGCCCTTGCCCTCGGTTCGTCCGTCTTCTTAGTTTCCTTTCCTTGGTGTGTATGATACTACCTATGTATGGAGAAGGATGAGACACCCTTTCTCTTCGTCTCTTTACATATTCTTTTGCTCATCCTCCACTTTACGCTCTATTCCATACCGTAATCGGCGCCGCTTGAACGACCTACACGACCTGAGAGGCCATGGCCATGTTCTTGACACCATGTCTGCGACGTTTTGGCTAGATGAACGACTGCCGACCGCCCGTTGCCGACGGCGCAGACGACGACGACGAGACTTGGCAAAGAACCAGCTATGAAGGCACTGTCGCGCATCTTGTTCCGCCGGCGGTCCGGCCAGGGGGGAGACAGCGATCCCGAGGGAAGACAACAAAACAGCGGCGCGCATGGCCGCCGGCAAGAAGCACTGGCTGTGTCAGAAGTCCATCAGTTGCCGTCTCGACGATTCGGCAGCAGCGACATTGGCTCGGCGAGGCGGCGTTGCGAGTTGAGCCAGAGTATCACCGACGGCGGTGGCTGCGTCGTCGCGAATGCCAGCTCAACATCCCAAGACATCGCAGACGCATGTTTTACGCGCCCTGCAAGCGCGGCAAACAAACAGTTGCGCAAGCCGCCGACCAAGTTCTGTCCGAGATGCGCCGCCATAGACTTTCCCAGCCTGTTGGAATGGAAGCCCGGCCAGCCACGACCCTGGGTCCAGCTATCCCATGTCCTGTTACCGCCGCTGTTGATGCCTCCGTCTCCGTCCGCCGATGATGATGGCGATCCGCCGGCTCGATGCCCCTTTTGCGTGTTTTTCAAGGTCTTGATCGGGTTCGTGCCCCTGGACGGGCTGTCCAAGTTCACTCCCTATCTGCGGATTCGACATGCCTTTGAACGACTCGACGGCATCAGCGAGAAGCACGAGCTGGCTCGGTCGGTCATGATGGAGGTCATGACACAGAGAAAGGCGCTGCCATGGGGATATCTGCTACGCGCAGAGGACCAAGAAGGAGGTCAAGATCTCGCCAGATATCTGACACCAAAAGGGCAACAAGC
The DNA here is from genome assembly GCA_018360345.1 of Claviceps sp. LM84 group G4. Lineage (NCBI taxonomy): Eukaryota > Fungi > Ascomycota > Sordariomycetes > Hypocreales > Clavicipitaceae > Claviceps > Claviceps sp. LM84 group G4. The sequence goes on along the minus strand of SRQH01000115.1, from coordinate 37,967 downwards.
CGCGATCCGAGGCAGACGGGTGTCACCGTTGCTGAACCCAGAGTTACCCAAATGCTGGCTGGATTTCTGCCGGCAGCATCATTCCGGCAATGCATGTGAGGCGCCGCCAATGCAGCAGTCGCCCGTTGCAGGGCTGCAGCTCATTGACTGCAGCGAGAAGCGCGTCGTTGCTGCTCACGAGATAAACGCCGACGATGCGACCGAGTATCTCGCGCTGAGCTACGCGTGGGCACAAATCGGGCTCGATGCGTCCGGCGAAGCAGATGCAGATACAGATGCGCCCTCTATATTTGATCTGCCTACCTTGCGCCTCGGCTCTGACGGAACCCTTCCCGACACCATGCCTGCTCTGTTCGCAGATGCCATTGCATTTACTATAACAATCGGTGCCCGGTACCTCTGGATCGATCGTTTCTGCCTACAAATCACTTCCGCTGCCCGACGGCAGCAGATTGACATGATGGACGACATTTATTCGCGAGCTTCCTTGACGCTCGTCGTCGCCACAGAGGATGTCATCCTCTCGGGCGTTCCCGGCCTGAGTGCCCCGCGAGAGCCTCAGCTGTCGCTGCGCGTGAACAACATACTATATACCACATCGCTCATCCGTCCCGATCTCGAGGTCGCCTCCTCAAAATGGGCGTCCCGCGCGTGGACTCTCCAAGAAGGCCTTCTTTCACGCCGCCGGCTCATATTCACGACCTCGCAGGTGTACTACCAGTGCCGCGCGCTGCACTGCTATGAGAGTATCTCGCTGCCGCTGCGGCTCGCCTCTGACTGGACGCTCGGCCGCGTATTCCCCGCGGGGGACATCACTGCTCGGCCGCAAGAACCCGGCCAAATGGCGCGTCTCATCAAGACTTACATGTGCCGCGAGTTGGCGAATCCCGAGGAACGTCTTGATGCTTTTAGAGGCTTGCTGCGAAGCTACGAGCGCATGGATACTTTCCCTATGCGGCACTTTCTTGGATTGCCGCTGTTTCACTCGGATGATTTTGAGATACCGGGCGTGGTGAGTGAAACGGATCGCCTGGCCATCGGTCTAGGATGGATCATACGAGACTCAATGTCAAGAAGCTGCACTGTACTGCCACCAATGGCAGGACACGAGACGCCCGTCGACAAACTATACTGCCATGCTAGGCGTACCAACCCATTTCCATCTTGGACGTGGCTCGCGTGGACATTACACCTCGAAAGTCAAAATAACAACAAAAAAACCAGTAGTACTAGCAGCGACATTGACCTCATCATCCCAGCAGACAAGCACAACCTCTTCTCCTTCTCTTTCAACCTCGTGGGCGATACTCCCCCCCTCATCCGGGGTGTCTCTGCCCCGCCTGGGATGCGAATCTCCGTCGGCTTCCAAGACGCGTCTGCCGGGATCTTGCCGTGGGACTCCGACGGCGATCCCATGGCGAAAACGCTACGTGAGGGGGAGGAGGTCTCCTTCTTACGCATCAAGACGTTCTGTTTTGGGTTGAGTGTTGCGGGGAGAGAGGACCGGGTGCTTTGTCTGCAGGAAGAAGATGACGCTACTGGGGCTATTGCCTTGGGGCTTACAGATGGACGTCTTGTGTTGGATATGGTTCACGGGGTGCTGTCGGGGGAATCTGTCGTGGAAGTAGGACCAGAAAAAGAATCATGCGCCGCTCACAACCCCCATGAGCCAAGTTCGGATGCAAACCAGGATGACGATGGGCCTTGTACACAAGTGAACCCAGACATGCACTTATTCGGCGTACTCGTTTCGGGCCGGAACTGGAACGGGCACGACGGCTCGGTTTGCCAACTTACTGTATTGATTTGTACTCGCCGCAAGCCAGATCAAGATGGTGCATGGGTACGTCTCGGGGCGTTGGCTCTCGACTGTGCGTCCTTTGTAGTGGATTGTGGTGGTGGTGGTGGTGGTGAGGAGGCGGTGATGCAAAGATTGAAGACGGATGAGGATGGTGGATTGGAGGGAGATGTGCGGATGCAGCTACGGGAGCTTGATCTATACTGACCGGCTGGAGTTGAGAATTGAGACTAAAGAAAATAGAGTAATCGAGTGTGGTGCAGGAAAGCTCAGAGAATGCAACACGATACCAAGATAGATAGATGCCATGTCAAATAGATATATGTAGAATCAAATATCGAAAGAAGAAAAATTCGTGTCCTCAAATCATCGCGGGTCATGATCCGCACCGGACCTCTTACGGAGATCATCTTCTACCCATCCCGCAACCCTTGTGCCTACATCCCCAACCAGTTTATCATAGTGCGGCCCTGGGGCGAACAGCCCACAATGAGCGCTCACCTCATCCATGTCCTCCATGTATACATCTAGCCACGTCTGGTCTCTTACCCCATTTTTGGCACTGGGCAGGCAGACGAACTTTTTCAACTTCTTTTCCTTCTCCTTCTTTTTCTTCTCCTCCCCCTCCTCCCTCTCCTTCGCCTTGTCCCCCTCATTCTCCTTCTCCATCTCCTTGTCCTTCTTCACCTCCTTCCCTACCTCGGACGCGTCATAGCCAGGCCCATCAACAGGCGCGATAACACGTATCTTTTCCTTCTTTTCCCGACGTAACTTCTCCTTCTGCTCGTTCTGCCTCTTCTTTTCAGTCTCCCTGAGAGCCATTTTGCATTTTTTCTGTAGGAGCCGTTTACGTTCCTGGATAGCCTTGTTGCGGTCCTTTATACCCTGATCGTATGCTTTCTGGAGGCGCTTTGCTTCCCTTTCGGCTTGCCTTTTGGCGTCCTTGTCTGAAAATTGGCTTGGGTCAGGGAGAATAGGAGGCTCGGGAGGTTCAGGAATGGCGGGTAGCTCGAGAATCTGGGGAGGGTCTTGGGTTGCAGGTGTCGCGGGCGTTACGGGTAGACTCTGGTGGCCCTTGTCATTGTCATTCATGAGAGGCTGGGGTTCCAGAACCTGCATCGCCATCGGAGTAAAATCAAGTGGTATGGGGTCCGGGAGCTGGCCGGTTTTCGTGCTTGTAAGCCTTAGAGGATCTGTGTCCGTGTCTGCTCGTCCTTCATCTGTACTGGCCACGTGGGGTAGGTCCATGTTGTCATGCGATTCGATAGCCAAGGAGACGATATCAGCGGCAACATTGTCGAAGCAAGCTTTTCCGTCATTGGCATCTGCATCGGAATATGCAGTTTTTGAATCAAGGGCAAGAAAGTGCCCTCCCGCTTTGCCGTCGCTCTCATGACTATGTTCCCTGCCTCCCTGAGCATTAGACCTCGCGGCGAGAATGCTTGCATCCGGCTCCTCGTGTCTTGCCGGTTCTGGCTTTGGCAGTTTGGATCGGCCAGAAGAGAGGGTGTAATAATTCACAAATCGGACCCTGGTGTGCGCGCTAGCTGGATAGCCGTTCGACAAAATATTCATTTCTTCGACGTCTTCCAGCGCTCGAAGCCGGTTATAGCGTATATGTAGACCACGATAATCGGCCAGACAGCCCCCAAACTCCAAATGCGAGTTGATGTGATTTCCTAGCGCCGTGAGCAAACCTTCCGGTTTGTGCTTGGCGGTAAAGTTTATCAGACGCTTCAAAAAAGAATGCTCCCTGAACGGCGCATCATTGTGGAATGGGGGGTCAAAATAAGGGTCATTTGGTTGTCGTAGACTTTGGCTCGGTGTCGATGCCTCCGTGTAAGTGGATCCCGATGCAGAGTCTAAAGAAGACAGGTAGTCAATCGACGACGACGACGACGGCGAATCAACGGCATGTAGAGAATCCAGTTCTTGAGTCGTTTCCGGCGATTGTTGCTGGGAGTCGACTTTTGGCGAGGGCTGGAACAAGCTTGCAAGACCTGATATCACGATTCCAGGGTGCAGTCCTAACAGCGGAGCGTCCATGGCAATGACTCCCAGAATTCTATGCTTCAACAATTGTGGGCGGGAAGAACTGCGGTTCGACTGTGATGAGATGAGATTGTATCAGCCGCGAACATTGAGTGACCAACTCAGCTCAGATTCTCCGCCGCTGCCTCATCACGCATCCGTGACTAAGGCTATACTTTTTGCAATCAAAAAAAAAACATACCATGAGAACGACCTCGGCAGCCAACAGGCCGCCCATGGAGTGTCCCACGAGGATGACGTCCGTACTGGGCGACTCATGAGGCTCCAACCAAGCACTGAAGTTATCGCGCGCGATCTCTATAGCCTTGTATGTTTTGTACCTGGGATAGATCTTTGAATGAATGACATGGCTGCTAGACAGCAAGATTTTCAGACAGGCGTGAACATGGGCGGGAAACGATTGAAACGATTGGTCATTGCCGTAGAAGCCATGGATATAGATGACGAGGAGCCTGCGTCTTGTTTCCGCTTCGAAAATAGAGGGAACAAGGGATTGTGTCGAGGAAGTGCGCGGATCTGTAGAGGGCAACGTAAAATTCTCAGGCGCAGAGTATGGCGACAGAAACGAGACAGATGCTTGCGACGAGGATCCGGCGGAGGCAAGCCGCGGCGGCAGCGGCGGGGGTCGAGAATTCGGCGGCATTATCGTGAGGCACCTCCAAAGGCCAAAGACCAAATTGTTGCTACTATAAATTTGCGAGTCGCGCGAGTTGTGCGCCAAGGAAACGCACAATCTTCATCTGGCGCTTTGTCCAGCTGCCAGATCATTCAGCTGCCATATGGATGTACCTATCCGCGTCCAACATGGCATCCGCGTCTAAATCAGTCAGATTCAGAGGAAGGCATTTGTGTGGAACTACGAGGGCGTCGACAGCCTTGCCCCCGTTCCAGAGCCATTTCTGGCCAGGAGACACGTACTCATGACGATGACAGCCTCGCTTGATGGCGTCTGTCACTGGATCGAGGTGATGGCGTCGTTGGGTGTTGATTGTACGGAGTACGTATCCCGGCCCGCAATCATAGCGATGACGGCTGCGGCCTCAGGCCACATGCCTATCCACGGACTCCGGAGTACGTACCCATCTTAGCCTACGGAGTACACATATGTACATACTCCGTACCTTGTACAGTTTGGCGCGTGGCTGGCTGCCAGGAACCAGATGTATCATGCCAGGAATAGAACAGCGGGGCCGAATTGTGAGGCCAAATGAAAAGCCCAGGAAAGAAGTGAGCATACGGAGTACATAGGTACCTACGTACCTACACACCTACCTATGCCGTGCGGAGTACATACGTATAACTCTTGTACATCAGAAAAAGAAAGAAGCGGCGGCACTTGGAGATGCATATACATACATATATCATCGCTTTCTGCGTGTTCACTTGAAGCCATAGGAGATATATTCTTCTCAAATTCTGCCTGAGCCTCACACGTACCTAGTCGTACATAGGTATGTACCTATTACGAAGTGTATCCCAGAGTACATGCCTACCGATGTACAGATACATACCAGGGTCGAGCTTGGAGCAATCTGAACGGTTGATGATCAATCATGCATCACGGCCCCGGGTCCAACGAACGTGAGGAGGCTGCTTGTCGTTCGAGAGTCGAGATGTTTGGACCAACGAGGCCAAGAGACGAGGCAAAACGGGGTGACATGGAACAGGGCGGGGCGAACGGGGCAACCCATGCATGCCTGCCCCTTATTAGCGTGGCTATGTATAATGTAGGCAGGTACCTATGTACATACGGAGTCGAAGTTTAATCATCCCATCCATGCATGTTCTGATTCGTGTGAACGATCAGAAGACGGACTCGTTCGCCTGCATTCCAGTTGCCGAGGGCAGAGCATCCGAACCTGAGGCGCATATTGCGTCTTCTGTTTCCCTGTTTCTGGCTCCTGAACGACGCATGTATTATGTATGTATGTAGGTATGTATGTACGGACTCATGGAGTAGGTATCTTGGATGCTGTTCGGGCATTGTGAAATCGCAGCGACCTATGTACCTACCTTGTACATTGTACCTAATGTACGGAGTATGTACGTGCCTATGTCCCCTGCTTTATTAGCGCACAGGTGCACCATGCACCAGGAACCATGCCCCATGTACGAATCACGATGCGCTATGTATCTAGGTACTGTACGCTGTACTCCGTACGGACAGGTAGCTATGTAGGTAGGTATGTACTACGGAGTACGGAGTACGGAGTACGAGTGCCTAGGAGGTACCTATGTACCTACGGTCTACCTATGTATGTACACCACGCGCCAATGGCCTGCACCACCCCACCTTCAAGTCCACCTGCAAGCGAAATGAAGCCAGCGACCAACTGTCTCCGTAGCCTGTGAGGCTGTGATGAGCAGTTCGGGACAGTGCAAAATTGGCATTGGCATTTGATCGATGCACCTGTTAGGCTGTTGGCACCTGTTGGCACCTGCTGGCACCTGCAGCCTGCTCCTGAGTCCTGAGTCCTCTGCTCAGTCACCAGTGCTACTGCTCACAGTGCTCAGTGCTCACAGAGTCAACCTTCCAAAGAACCAGAGCGCTTCATCTCCTTTTCCGTCCACATCCCCTTGCCGCGTCGCATCCCCTTGCCGCTTCGGTTTTTGCTCGCTCTTCTCGCTCTTCTTTTGCCCGTCCCCCCCCCACGCAGTCTGCAGACCCAGGCTTGCTTCTTTTCGTGGTCTCGCGATGCTCATCGTCTTGCTTCGTTTTTTCGGGCGTCGTTGACGAAGTTGATCTGACCAGCACGACAGGATTGGTGCTTGTTTACGTTCGTTTATCTCCAGCTTGGCATCCTCACGCAGCTCAACGCGTTAGCTCTTGGCGATTCGCCCATCCGCCTTTCGCTCCCAGTCACTCCTTTTTTCATCCAGTCGGAGCCATCTGTGGTGTGCGTCCACCACTCACGTACCAACGGTCGAGCCGTAAACAACACAAGCGGTCAACACGGTCATATTGCAACTTCGGTGGCGGGAACTGCCAGCATCTGATTCTGTTCGCGAGACGGCGCCGCCTGTCGTATTCTTGCCCCGTCATTCCCCCAATCCTGATCGTCCCGTTGCCGATTCACGAATCACGACTGATTTGACCGGCACAATGACGACGCTGACTTATCTCGACATCTGAACAAGAAAGCAAACAAAAGCATACGAAAACACATTCATTTGTTCAGCCGTCAGCGACGATTCGACAAACGAGGCAACCACGCCGCCCCACTTGTTGGAACACCATCTTTGTTCACCCTCACGGCCTCGCACAGCAGCTGCCACCATGACTAAACAATCTCGTCGGTCTTCACTCCTTCAGACCAGCGATTCGCAGTCTCATTCCCACTCTCACTCCCACTCGCATTCACATTCTTTGTTTCGCCGACTGCGGCATAGTCCCTTTCATTCACAAGACTTACCCAACCTCGAGGACCGAAGCGAGCGCAGCAAACTTGAGATCGACGATCCTGCGTTTGGCAACAAAATCAGTGTCGAGAGCGAGGTCAACTCCGTCGGCGACCCTCTTTCCAACCACGATGCTAGCGATGTTTTCGAGAACGTTGTCGCCAATGCCTTAGATGGCACGCCAACCATCCCCGTCATCCATGTAGTTCACACCATTGCGCTCGTTATCGATCCATGGGGCGCACCTTTGAAAACTCAGACTCTCTCTGCTACGCCTAATACTTCTGTTTTGGATACCAAAACCGAAACCGCGAATACCACGACCACGACCGCCATTGTAAGCTCGTCTGATAGCGCTAGTTTGCAACCCACATCTAAAACCACGACAACTACTACCACGACAGCCAGTGTGGCCGCGCCTGATACCGCTATTTCGGGATCCAAGCCCGGAACCACCCAGACCACGACGGCGACGACGTCTAATACCGCTATTTCGGGATCTAAGCCCGGAACCACCCAGACCACGACGGCGACAACGTCTGATACCGCTATTTCGGGATCTAAGCCCGGAACCACCCAGACCACGACGGCGACGACGTCTGGTACCGCTATCTCGGGATCTAAGCCCGGAACCACACAGGCTACGACCACGACCACGACCACGACTGCGACTGCCAGGCCGGCCGCATCAGATACCGCTGCTTCGGGTCTCAAGCCCGGAACCGCCCAAACCACGACCACGACTGCCCGGCCGGCCGCATCAGACACCGCTGCTTCGGGTATCAATCCCGGAACCGCCCAAAGCTCGACCACGACCACGACCGCCAGTGCGGCCGCCGGCACGCCATCCGGTGCAGCTCCTCCCTTGGTCACGTCCAGCGGGAGCTTGCGCGGCGCTTCATCTGCGTCTGGCAGCAACACGATGCGCATACCGGCTAACGCCAAGGTGACCTCTGTTGGACCATTCTTGCACAATACGAAATCCGCCATCCCAAGCATGGTCGACATCCGCAACTCATCAGCATGTAAGCTGCTCAGGCGTTCTGGAACTCGTCATGTGATGTGTGTGCTGACTCTATTCCTGTAGCCATCTTTTCTTCCAACTCTACTTCGTTTATGGCACCCACAGATACCAGCAGCTTTTTCTCCACGTCCACATCCACCTCGCACTCCGGTCCGGTCTCACTCCCCACGTCCGAACTCTCCTCAACAAACGATTTTCACTCTACCACGACGTCATCTCAGCCGCACACCATCGTACCCACGACTGAGACTGGCACCGCGACTTCGTTTGAAACCGCGACCGCGACCGCGACCACCATCAGAACCAGTACCATCACCGGCTCAACAAGTCGCGAATCATCTTTCTTGTCTTCAGCGCAATCAACTACCACAGACCTGGATGGTGGCTACGGCACCTTGACTGTTCCCGGTAGTCTGCCCAGCAGCCCCGCAGCAGGTACGAAGTCCAACGGAGGTGGTGCTGCCAACCTAACACCCCAACAGAAGCAAGTTATTGGTGGTGTAGTTGGCAGTATCGCCGGCGTAGCCCTCATTGGGTTCCTCCTCATGATGTTTCTTCGACATAAGAAGCGAAAAGGTCCCAGGTTTCTCCTCGACTCGCACTCTGGACCCGCCGCAGGGCGTTATCTTGGAGATGTCAAAACCGGTAGTGGACCGGCTGGTGGCGCCTCTGGTACCGCCACGACTGAAAGGTCTGCAGCATCTGGAGCCGTGGCAGCCACTCTGGCCGCTCTGACAGGGAAGAAGCCCCCGCCTACGCCTCCGCCCACGGCACCTAACGAACGAGGATTTTATCGCGTATCCGGCCGGAAATTACCATCGGTACTTCAGAGTGGAGGAGATGGCTATTCTGACCCCAGAGCCAGTGCTGCCAGTGGTAACTCGGACTACTTTCGGGGCTCGCAGGCCTTTGAACCTGTGGCCCTAGGTTCTGGACAACTCGCTCTTGGGGCCCCAATGCGCCCAGTCAGCGGTTTGCCGGTCATTCGATCCGGTCCTGCCAGAATCGCCGTAACCGAGAACCCTTTCATTGACCCTCGACCGCCCATCACGCCGACGAATCTATCTTCACGGACGTTGGCCTCTCGTGGTAGCCCGCGAGCATCTGGATCTCGGTTCCACGAGGGACTTTAATTTAGCCTTTTGACTTGACTTTGCGTCGCAGTTCGTTTCTCCTAATTTCTATTCATCTCAAGCTTCAAATATTCATGAAGTGGAATTTTGGAAGTTGGAGACATTGTGCTAGCCAGTGGGGTTGCTTTCGGCCTTATCATATAGCTCTGTTGATTTGAAATCTCTTGTTTCAAATCTTTTCTTTTTCTTTCTTTTCTTCTTCTTTCTTCTCTTCCGTGGTTTGCCCAAAATTTACTTCAATGTACATATTATATTTACCCCGAGATGAGGGATGTGTGTGTGTCGTGCGCCGGGGGGAATACCGCGCCTGGTGGACACTTGAGGGATGTTATTTAGCGGGCTTTTTTTTCCTTGAACTCGGACTCTATTCCCGAGAGATATAAAAAGGATGTGCTAAGAGGGGTGTGAAGATAAAGCTGAAGCTGTATGTGCCTGTTCTGTTGTACGTTACAAATTGTAGTGATTCAGATGTGCGGTATCGTACTTTAAGTCTTTAACATGAACACGTGCACGCCCCTGGGCCCTCCGACCTCGTCTTTCGTCGTCATCGACAATGCAAGATCCAGAGTGACTCTACGCTGAGCAGAACACTCATCTACAAATTGCCAAATTGTCTTGGGGTTACATTCTGTGTTTGTGGGCGCCGACATGTCAGTGACGGAGAGGAAGTCTTAGTCACTTATGTAGGTACCGCAAGTCAAACCTTCCCGAAGCTTGCTCTGAACCCCCCAGCTATACCATGCCGAAAAAAAACGTCCTTAGGAAAACAGATCGTCGGCTTCTATGGATAAGAAGAGCTTAAAATTATATCAGGGCCATTGTCTTGCTGCACCGGTCTTTTAGTCGAAGTGGCGGACGGGTGGCGGTTCGCCGTGAAAGAGTAATCACATGCAGGTATACATACCTACATACCTTCCTACCTATGTACATCAAGTCACTGTTCAGGATCGATACTCACTTGCGGTCGCTGAGCGGTAGTAGCTTACGAAATTTGGCTTGCGATTGGTCAAGTGTGGCAGACGGCATGAAAAGATTATGGGCTGGGCGGGATCTTGATGGGGGCCGCGACTTCGCCTCGCTGTGCTTTCACTTGTTGAGATGAAGGGTCACATGTGATGGGGATGGATGATGTACGTAAGAGGAGGTAAGTTGTGCTTGCACTGCACAGTATACATTGAAATTCTCATGACGCTCTTTGGTGTTCATTTCAACCTTGTTTTTCTTTCTCTTATTGAGCACATTCTGTATGTATTAGAATGTAGGTATCTACATAGGTACATATGTAGGTACTCCGTACATAGTTCACAGTTTCACTGGATCCATCTCCGTTTCGTCTCACTCGAAGCAAGACATCCTCTCTCCGGCTCCAACCTTTTCGTCTCTTTCATTTTTCATTTTTTTAGAAACTCAGACTGAGAACCATGTTGTAGGTAGGTATACAGTCGTATAATCGATACTTGACGCCGATGTCCTCACGAGTCACAGGCTACCTTAGGTACATACCGCCTACTCGTGCGGCGTGCCATAGCCCCACAGTACTTTTTGGTTTCGAATGCTCTCACCATCTACGATTTTTGTAGTAGCCCTTCAATTTTTTTCTGGGCGACATGCAGGAAACCGGCAGTGGCCGGCGAGTTTGTGGCGCTTGTGAACGTGCGAATAGGCATGTACATATGTATGTGCTCCGTTGTAAGTCTGTAACTCCGTTGTGGACGAAGGAAGATGAAACAGGATTCGTACTTGATTGGGTGCCAAACCAGCGTCGATGACGAAGCGGGGTAAATTTACAAGATTGAAGAGAGTGGCGCTCATGTGGGGGCGGGCGTGGGTTGTTTGCAACGGCGCAAGCGCAGTCAACCGCGCGGCGCGAAGTCGTGTGTGAAGTTGGAGAACCGAAGGCTTTCATGCATCCAGATTCCACGCGATTGGAACCTGTCTCCGACGCTCCGTGTCGTAGTGGAGACGCCTCCTCGGCTCTCAACTCTCAAGTCTCAACTGGCTTACATGAAGTACATAGGTACATACGATACATATGTACATACATACCTATTTCATATGTATATGTTACATAGGTACACGGGTAGGTACATACCTTTAGGTAGACTCGTCACTCGCGGGCCCATGCCAGCCCTGAGCCAGCAGCCAGAAGTGACCTATCGACGACGTGCCACCCTCCAGGCTCCCTCTCGACTCTCGAGTCCTCCTCGACCGACCTTCTCTCATGCCTAAAACGTCACGCCTGCGCCTAAACGTCACAAAAAGCGACTGTGGCAAGCTGTGTGAGCAGTAGTCCAAGTTCCCTGTCTGACTGGCAATCCCGACAAAAGACGGAGTACACTCTGGCGAAGAAGATAATTCAAAATACCTCCAAGAAACAACTGTCAACAACCTTGTGGCCCGTGCCGCGCGCCCGCATTTTCTGGAGCTGCTTGGTCATCGTCATTGACGGGTACATCTCGTGACTGCCTCGCATAAGCCTCGTATAGTATTTTCAAATACCAGTCAACCTCCCGACGACTCGACTCGAACGCTTTGGCTTCTTCATCGTTACAACGTCAAGGAGTAGCCATCTACGCTCCCTTTCAGCCCCTGTCTATCAAGCCGATTACCCCGCCTCTTCAGCTATGGACTATACGGATTTCCAGATGCCCGACATGGCACCGCCGCCACTCATGAACCAACCGCCCCAGGTTTTTGGCGGATACAATGGGGACGGTCTGCCAAATGTTCCTCATATGCCGCCTGATCTCGCCGCACACATGTTCCCGGACACACAGTTTCTCATGGAAGACACATTCGAAGCCAAGAGGAGAAGAATCGCAAAGGTGAGTCTTCCGGTGACAGACACTCTTCCTGATATGTTTCGTTCGCCCGTCTTGCGCCCATGTCCAGGAATATTGCAGCATGCATATTGACACCTACACACAAGGCTTGTGATATGTGCAGGAAAAAGAAGATCAAGTGCGATGGCAAGCTTCCCTCATGCACGCATTGTGTCAACTACAAAACCGACTGTGTCTTCACGCACGTCGAGAAGAAACGAAGTCCTCCAAAGGGGTACGCAACTCATCTTAGTTCGGCGTGCTCCACGCGCGCGCGTCTTGTTATACTTTGCGTATTGACATTCTTGAATAGTGCAAAGTATATCGAAGGCTTAGAGAACAGGTTGGGTCGCATGGAACACCTGCTCCGGCTATCAGGTATACTGGTACCCACTTACCTCGTGTTGGAAGAATTCCAATGCTAACATTTGCCCTGGTCAGGTTTACTGGGCGATGACGAGAATAGTACCGATCTTGGTGCGTTGGAGAAGAAGTTAACGGAAAAATCTCGATCACAGTCTCTACACAGCTCGACGACCACCAACAACAGTCCTGCACTAGCTTCTGACGCCATGCCAGCCCAGGAGGCTACCGGCTCGGCGCCTCACAGTATCACCGCGTCTCCGAGTCATACTAGGAATAAGGAACGAGCAACAGAGACGGAAAGAGATAGAGACGGAGAAAGGGACGAGAAGCGCAAGTCAACCACGCCCGCGGAAGACAATACTGAAGACGACGAAGAGCAAGTTGAGGCTTTGTCAGAAATGATGTGCTCGCTTGTGACAAACCAAGCCGGCGAGACTCGATACATTGGGTCTTCGTCCGGATTTTCCATCTTCTCGCCCAAGGGCATACAGTGGGTCAACTCCCGCACGGGGGATGATTCGTTTGCGACCATGATCTCCGAGGTATCCGTCGAGGACCACAAGTGGACAAACTGGAAGCCCGAAGTGTTTGGTGACCTATTCCAACGACGAGTGTTTCGATCCCTACCGCCGAAGCAGGAGGCCCTGTCTCTCCTTCAAGATTACTTTGAGAACTTCAACTGCATGTTGCCGCTCTTCCATCAGCCGACATTCATGCACCTTGTCGAGAGGCAGTACTCCTCGGACCCTTATCTGGGCTCCGGATGGTGGGCGAGTCTAAACTGCGCAATAGCCATTGCCCACAGACTGCGCGTCATGAGCAATCTTGTCCCGCAGGAAGAAGACGAAAAAGCCTGGGATTACCTAAAGAACGCCATGGCCGTGTTTCCGGAACTGACCATGCGCAATACCGATCTGCTCAGCGTTCAAGCTCTCCTAGGCATGGCGCTCTTCATGCAAGGCACACCCAACCCCCAGCCCGCATCTCTCTTGATCGCCGCCGCCATCCGCCTATGCCACAGCATCGGCCTCCACCGACGCGGCACCGGCTTCAACCTGAACCCCATTGAGATTGAACAACGCCGTCGCGTCTTCTGGATCGCCTACATGCTCGACAAGGACCTCTGCCTCCGCTCCGGCCGCCCCGCCGCCCAAGACGACGACGACATGAATGTCGAACTCCCCGAAGCCGATCCTGCCGACAACATCGGCAACATCCCCCTCGCCGACGGCAAAGGAAAAATGAACCTCTTCCGCGTCATGTGCGAATTCACCGTCATCGAATCTCGCGTCTACAAGAAACTCTACTCCACCCAAGCCACCAAGCAATCCGATGGGGACCTCCTCAACACAATCAGCGAACTGGATCAGCAACTAGAAGACTGGAAGGATAGCATCCCTGTGGATTTTCGACCCGAGCACGAGATCAAGGCTTCACATACGCCACTAATTTTGCATGTTGTCATGCTGCATTTCACGTATTATAACTGTTTGACTACGATTCATCGCATGTCGATCCATCATGGGTTGTGGACGAGCCGGTTGTCGAATTATGCGATTCAGGGGCTGAATTCAAGGCCGTTGAATCCGAGGGTGTTTTCGTCGGCGCAGTTGTGTACGGCGGCGGCGAGGGCGTCGATTGCGCTGTTGAAATATGTGCCCCAGGGGGACTTTGCTTGTGTGTGGTAGGTTTTTTATTCTTCTTCGCCATGTTTCGTTCCCTGTGTTTTCCAATCTTGTTGGTTCACTCTTGCCAGAGGAAAAAAAAGGGAGGAGGGGGAACTGAGCAACAGAAGAGAAAAGAGAAAATTTGAAAAGACGACTTCCTCTCTCACCTCCCTCTGTGCTTTCCAAGCAATGTATCCCCTCTTCCATTGCTGCATCTTCACTTTTCATTTGTCCCTAGCCTTCTTCCACAAGTCTTACAAAACGCTAACACACATCTCTAGGCTCATTCTCTACTTCCCCGTCTCAGCCCTCATGACCCTCTTTGGCAACATCCTCCAAAACCCGCTCGATCCCCGCGCCAAATCAGACACCCGCCTCATGGACCTCGTCGTCACTTTCTTATCCATGCTCGGCCAGGAAGCCGAGCAAGGCGGCGTACACCGCATGCTAGGTATCTGTTCCGAATTTTGCCGCATCTCCAAAGTCGTCATTGAGCGAGCCGAAAAGGAGCAGCAGTCGTCCCGTCGGAAGCGAAAACCCGTCGATCCTGCCGCCACTGCAACCACGACAACCAGACCTACCTTTAATATCAAGGATACATCTTCTTTGTCGCCCTCGGCAGATGCACCCTGGGCGAGTGGTGGTCTGCGCAACTTCTCCGTGTCCTCCACGTCGAGAGAGACGAATAGTGCGCATCTATCACCTGCGTCGAATGCCTCGCATGGTCATGGTCATGCTGCTGGTGGCTCTTCTGTGCCTCATAACGGGCGGTCTCCTTCTGTGGTGTCGTGTAGCTGGCAGCAGCAGCAGCAACAACAACAGCAGCAACAACAACAGCAGCAGCAACAACAACAACAGCAGCAACAACAACAGCAGCAACAACAACAGCAGCAGCAACAACAACAGCCGCCCATGCAAAACGGACAATTCGACTCGTATACAAATAGTAGCAGTAATGATAACACGGGGGGCATGCACGACATGAATGCGTTTGGAGCCCTGGGTGTCTCTCCACCACCTATACCGCTGACGGCACGGCCGTTCACGCAGCCTCTTCTTCCGCAGGATTTGTTTGCGTTGCCGGCTACGCTGGATTGGAGTTGGTCTGAAATGACGGGCGGGGCGTATCCGTCTGTTGAGAATGGGAATTATGGGAATTATGGGAGCGGTGCTATGCATTGATTGTGGTGTCCTGGGCATGCATGATTGTTCTTGGATGAATGAATGAATGAATTTTGCAAGCGCAACGAGGGTTGAAAGGTCTTTACTCTTATGTGATATGCGATACTTGGACTATTGGGTTTTTTCTTTAGGGAAGGGAGGGGGGTGGGGGACGATCTTTGCAAAAGCATTGGGTAGGTATAGGTATACGAGTTTGATGATATTTTTTGGCATGAAGCAATCTAGGTAAGAGCATAGTTTGTAACTCGAATTGAAATGAATAATAATACCTTGGCTTTCTTTTGCATTTTAATGAAGGAAATGGGGCGGCGAGTTGTGCGTGAATGACCAACGTGACGCTTTATCATGTGCTTACTACTCACTCTTTCCCATGGGCCATGGGCATCGCATCGCATACGGAGTACATACACGACGAATTCGACGTTCGGACATGAAGCATCCAGAACATGAAATTTCACCTTGCAGTTTAATATACCTGAACAGTGGGCGTCATCTTGTTTTTTTTTCAACATCAATTTATTTTGGTGTCCCCTATAGAAAGCTAACTACCTACGGAAAAACGAAACTCTCGGAAAAAGAGACGCTGCTGGTTGGTCCACAATCTGAAGATGGAATTCCAAAAAAAAAAAAAAAACCAACACAAAAAGTGCCACGAGAATTAATAATAACAACGTTCGCCCCGAAACGGAGCGACACAAATAACATCAAAAGCAAGAGACACAAAAACTCCATTCGTATTCGCCGAGAACTTTCTGGTGACGTTCATGTCGTCGTGGTCTGTATCGTCCCGTCGCGGCCTAAGCCGGAATTCCTTTTTTTGTTGGCGTTTTCTTCTTTCCCGCGTCACCCTTTTCCATGCATCGTGATTTAAGCGGTAACGTGATTGCGGTGGTCGTCGTATAAAGATGTGTTGGGATGTTGCGAGAGGAGCTTCACTTGGTATAACTCCTTACAACGGAGGTGGAGCAAATTGACAGAGGCGGATATGTATGTAAGGTCGTGGTTCGGGCCCCAGGGTGTCGGAGTTGGTATTAATATATCCGCTGGTGTCTATCGGGGGGTGGTATTGGCTGTTCCACTGCGTATATGGCTGGAGACGGTAGATCGAGCCTTCGCAAACATAAATTGTGATAGATGCGCGGCTTTTGGGCAGTGTCGCAGTCGGTTGAGGATCCTTTGCGAGACCGACTCTAGCTGCTCATATATCGTGAGGCTGGTGATAGTACAAAGTTCAAAACATCGCTTGCATGTCGCTAAGTCCAAGGTTTTTTTTTTTTTTGGCTTTCGTATTTTTTTTCGGTTTTTTTTTCTTGATTTTGAGTTTTCCTTTTCCCATCCATTTAGGTAGAGGTAAATGCAGAAGTACTTGCTCACGTGCCGGCCCTAGTAGATCAGAGGACGTCGATCTCAAGCGCCCACCATACCGGGGCCGTAGCTTGGGCGCTGCACAAGAGGATTAGGTGTGGAGGTTCCGGTATTCTGGGGAAGTGATAATCTACGTCAGCAGAAATTAACTTGATCTCAACGAAGCCGCTGCGAGTTACCTTCTTGCGTCTTTTGAGAGTGCCCTGACCCTCGGCTATCGAGTAGCCCGCATCCATGTCCACGTCTTCATCGGGAGGGCCTTCGGCATAACCCTCGTAGCTGCTGTCGCCATAAGACCGTTTCTTGATATTCCTTCGGGGTCGGTTTGGATCATGGCCGGGCGGAACTCGAGGCTTTGATCGGCCCATGGCGCTTGGCGTCGCAGCTGCTGGTGTCGATGACAACGATGTGTTGTGTTCCGACGGTTTGGCTGCATTCATTCGCAATGCATTTGCTCTATATGCCGCCAGATCTCCCAAGACAGAGACATCCCAGACGGATTTGGCCACAGGCCCTCTAGCCAGACTCGTGGCACGGCGAATGCTTGACAATGTCGATTCTGACAGGCCATCCGAGACTTTACGGCCCTTGACATGTTGCACATCCCATTCCAAATCAGGAGTTCGAACCATGGCCAGGAACTCTGCCGGGTCGTTTTCTCTCTTCTTTTGCACATCAAAGTGACCGGCGACACCCAAGCGCTTGATCTGGCCCTTGTACGTCTTGCGTAGCGCATTCTTCTCGCCATTTGGTTTCTCACGAGCGACTTCGGCGGCAATATCGACAAGGCCGAAGACCTCAAAGAGGTCTTCCGTCAATCGAGGTAATCGCGAAGCTTGCTCTAAAAAACGTGGTTCACGCGTTAATCATGACCTTTGGATAATGCGATAGCATACACGCATTTTCCGAGCTACTGATGAACATCTTTTCTGCGTCCCGTCGAGAAATCATGGATGAAGATATCTGGGGACGCGAGTAATCTTTGATCGACGGAACGCAAGAAGAAAGAAAGGGCCAGTCAAGGGAGCCTTACTCTTTTGGCCACCAGGAGGGTCTCGCAGGAGCAAGTATTTCTCGCCCACATCGCGATACAAGTCTTCTCTAGTGTACACCTTTTTTTCGAGGTGCACCTTCTTCTTGTCCCGGTCGCCTGTATCGTCGGAGAGTCTCTTTCTCTTGAAAGGCGAAGCGTCGGACATGGTGATGTCGAACTGCGAACTGACGCTCTGCGCGGGCGTCGGAAGGGCAGCAGCCATGGCCTCTTGACGAGTTATAAAGACTCTCCCTGTCGGCTTCTCGAGCTGTATGACGGTCGAGGGCGAGAGATGGACAAAGGTGCGTCAGGAGTCGGGCGGATGGATGGATGGATGGAGGGAAGGGTTGAAGGTTACGGCGGCTGACCTCGTTGATGGATTGAGGTGGATGGGATGGGGGGGGGCCTTTGGTCCTTTCGGTCCTTTGGGTGAGGTTCCACAAGTTAAAACAGTCACGTGATGAGGCTCCGCGCTGGCCGATTATTTTATGCAATGGTGGAACCCGCCAAACTCTGCTCTCTTCTTCTTCCTTTCTTCACCACCGACCTCATAACTCGATACATTTGAAGTCGCCAGTTCGTGACTTTGTTCAAACTTCCGACGCTACTGGCGGTGCTCGAGCCATGGTCCAGAACAATCTTTTCAACCTTGCCTAAAACCATCATCACGAGGGCCCCTCGCGTGGCTACCATGATGCGATGATGACCTGATGCAAGTGACATATCAATACCCCCAGCTTACTCTTGCTTGTCGTACAATGCAATACAATATGTGCACCAGTCGAAACGCGATGGATGTCTTCGAAGGGTGATGTGGCGATCGACGATGCTACGTGGCGTATTGTAACTATCTGAACAAGCGCCTGCGTAATCTTTATGTGGGTTCTATGATGCACCCGCTGTTCCTGACCCGGGTGCCTCGACATTTCACGTTCACATGTACATCACGTTCTCACACACAAATACATTCATGACATTGAAAATGATGAAACCTATCTCTGGTAATCCTACTGGCTACGACTGCAGTCGGTGACGTCGCCCAGCGCGATGGACATCAACCGCGTGGCCCAGGAGGAAATGGCAATTCTCTGACATTCAGTCGCAATCTAGACGTATGATGCAATTGCAGCAATTAGTCCGGGACTAACTCGTGTTCCGTTCCATCTAGATTCCATACACACTACTCCGTAGTAGGGCAAAGGTGATTAATTGCCTCGCGCGCGGCACAATGTCCCCTCTCCTGCAGGCTGTGACGCTCATTGTAATGTTAAGGTCACGCACCTTGTCACCCCGAACAAGTGAGGCTGATCAATGTGACTGGCAATCACCGGCTGTTCCAGAGCCTGTGCGACTACCCTCGCCATTCTGTGGAAGGGCTCCCGTTTCATACCTTTGTGCCCGCCTTTGACTGATAGGCTCTTTGAGTCTTTGCTCCTACGGAGTACAGCATCAGCCAAGGCCACTCAGTGAAAGGGAACATATTCTTGCCGCAGCAACGGGCCATGACATCTGGTTTCTCGAGGCAGCTGGTGAAAGGTACTACAACCTCCTCGCTAGCAACTACCAATAATCTGCTTCAACTGCAGCTGTTTCTAGTCTGTTCTCGAGCTTGCATTCGCCTAGTAGAATACATCCATAGAACAATCTCACCAGCTGATCGACCCAGAACATGCGTAACTTGACCATTAGTTGCAGAAAATGCAGAAAATGCGATCCCCATTTATGAAGCTACCTATCTATCTACCGTCTTCTAAGTCCCGCGCACGCTTTTGCAATGGCCCTTCCTGATGCAAAAATTGTTCAACAGGTTGGCCTCCGTCGTCAACGTCGTTCGGGCAGAGCGAGAGCCCAGGTCAAAGGGGTCAACCGACGGATTCAGGGGTGATATCGGAAAGATGGCCTGGTATGAGGCATCGAGAAGTAAGAAATTTCGACGTCTGTTGCAGTGGCAGTGTTGCTGCAGCTAGTCGATGTCCGTCGAACTCGGCGTTGATCGTAAAGTCTAGGTATCCAATGTCACACGTGTAGGCACATCGGTCCTCACCTGAGACATTCCAAGTTATTTCCAAGCGAGGGCGCTGTTGAACCGCACAGCGATTGCCTGTTCAGCGATTGCCGGCACACTCGGGATAATAAGGCACGTAGCCGGGGTTTGCAGCTGGGACAGTGGGAGACACTCGAGCTTCATGTATATATCATCGCTGGCCTCCCGAGGGCTCAGAGGGAGAACACACGCCTCTAGAAGTCCTTGTAGACTCGTAGTCGATCATCACGTTCTGAATTGACATTCCTCAGTTCCTAGTCCCAAATATTGGCCCTTGTCACATCCAAAGAACAGGCAGTAAGGATAGTGTATCGGTTCCTCAGTGTTCACACGCCAAAGACAAGATCTTCAAATGGTCGGGATGCGGTTCTTTGAGCTGGCGTCGACAGTTCTCGCTAAAAACTCAGAACGTGTCGCCACGCTCAATTAACAAATAGGCCACATCTATGATCTCATATGTGACCTTGACCTTCATCGCCATGTCTGTCAAAGTTTCAACATTTCGAATTACCACTTGGTGCAGGTCTGCAGTGACGAGGCCGTAATTCGGAATGTAATCGAGCCCACATCCACGATGGATCTCTCGGCGCTGCAAAAGCATGTCGTCTTTCAAATCGAACATGGACGACTAAACCATGAGTAAAAAGAGATAATGTGGCGCGAGCTACCCACGACTTTTCGCCATGAGGACCATGACAGCAACATAGTAGTTTTCCGATGGTTGATGGCCTTTGACAGCGCGTCACTCAGTTCTCAGCCCATCCTCTGCTTGCGTCGTATCCAAACAGTTCGCTCCTCGGCGTGGCCATCACCCCTTGACGGATCGACGACGTTCAACCCGGCTGCGTCACGCAGTTGCACTTCCCAGACAGGTAATTTATAGCGGCCAGTATCTGCCATGCCAGTAAATAGGTCAAAGGACCATCCGTGCTTCGGACAGGTCAAGCCAGCGCTCAACTTGACGCCAAAATCTTCAATGTCAAAGGGCATCCCGTTCGACAATGGGTAGGCCGAATGGGGACATCGCTGGATTATGTAGTCAATATCACAGTTGCGCTACATAGCTATGTTCGTTGGCAAAGAGAGCAACACTCACATGGTCAACCGCGTGGAACTTGCCCCTGTACTGGAACACAACCACCTGGTTCAGCAACTCGTCCCCCGAGCTGGGCGACTCGAGATCAGTCGCTGAGATGACGACTTCCTTTGCCAGCGACGGATCATCCTTGGGAACGTGGAAGATCTTGCAGCCCGGTCGCATAAGCGCATTGCATTGACGGGCTTCGATGAGATTGCCGACGTCCTCGCCAAGGTCTGGAAATGTTGAGGCTGATCCTGCTGAAACCCAACTTGTGTCGGGGCGGGACTTGAAGAAGAGGTAGTTCATGATGTGTTTCCTCTCCGGTGACCGGGATCTCCCAAGAGTTGAATCCCGTGATCACAGTGATGAAGGGAGCAGTTTGACGGGTTCCCCTGTTCGTCGGTCTCCACCCTGACCCTGGGCTGATGATGAGTTGCCCAGCGCTTTTTCTGACTGCATCGTCTCGCCTCAATTTTGATCATTCTCTCTTGGCTTAATTGAGGACGCCACAATGCAGTCCATTCAGAGTCTCTTGAAGACGCTGAAATCTGGCTTGGAATCGGCAATACAAATTGAACGGTATATCTCAACTGTATGACCGTAAAATTTGGTACAATATTGCGCGCACGCACTTGGGCATCTAGACTCTAGAGCAATCTTCGCGACACTTCGCCCGGACCACGGATGTACCACTTCAACAACACCCTCCTGGGACAATCTTTCAAGTCTGTATGGCTATGTGACTGACTCTATAGTGATTGCTGCAGCCTGCTGTAGCCGCGAGACGACGTTGCTGCTGTTTTCGTGCTCTTTGCCTTCAGGTCGAGTAAAATCTCAAAAGGCTGGCCAAGGCTTGATTTCAGACGGACGATACTGCAAATGCGCCATTTTTGCAGCTTTTGAGGTATTGTGACTCTTAAATATGGTCGCTCAACAGCCCTTTCGTTCCTTTCTCTCCTCTGGTGGAGGGAATGGCACTGACGCCGCGGATGAGCCCGGCTGGGTCTTCGTTAACAGCACCCTTTGGCCAGAGTCGGTCAAGCCATACAGGTACCATCCGCAGACCCTATCTATCGAGGATAATAGGATGTATATTCAATCCAGGCAATATCGCAACTGACGACGGCTCCTTCTGTGAAAATGGCCCCATCGTGTAGCATCGTCGGTGATGGCTTCAGATTGAACTCGGGAGCATCACTCGCAGAGCTATCGATCAATATAGACGCCGTCCACTATCCAGCCCTCAGATCTCTGCTTCTATAATCATGAGTCCCTCGAACTGGTCTGACCTGTCTTCAGACATCAAACACCGCATCGCGGAGCTATCATCTATGTAGCCTTGGAAATACCCGTAACCCACCTGCATGTGGTTGGCGCAGGCGACAAGCGCATCGCGGTACCGTCTCGCCTGCTACTATCAGGTCTTATAAACGGCGCACTCTTCGTTCCAAGGTAAGTACGAATTAACCGCACAAAAGTTAGCTACGTGCTGCGCAAAAGAGTCACGAGTGAGTGCAGCCGTCTGGCCACTGGTTTCTGCTGTAGATATCCCTGTATAACCCGGAATCGCGATATGTACTAGGCTTGCCGCTTCAACGAGTGTGCGAACAAAGCGATAGTAGAAACGCAAAATTTTTTGCTTCCTATTCCTGGGGTTAATGTTACTGCAGGGATGACAACGGATTTTAGTGATAATGGTTAACCCAGCGCTTGGTCTGCTGCAGTTGAGGAGAGGATTGTACTAGTGATGATCATCGTGATAGCAGTAATTATGTAGCCAATGTATAAGAAACGATCAACAGGAGAATAGAAACGATAAGGGAGAAATAAATGAGGAAAAGAAAGAGGATTTTTATAGAGAAGATACACATGTGAAGAGGAGTGATGAAGAAAGAAAAAAACTAATATAAAGGCCGTGAGTCAAGTCGCGAAAAGTTGAGTTTGCGGTGCAATGCCAAATCCCTTAAGCCCTTTTTCGCCATATCCATGTGTGTACTTTTGAACCTTCCATGCGCCAAAGGTCCTCCTCTTGTCAGCAGAGTGTCTGTGTCATCTGTTGCTGTAATTATTTACTGTAATTCGTGCGGTTATTTTGCTTGCTTCTCTCGGGTCGTCATGACTTAGCTGGTCGGGGTCCAGGGACCAGGAGCTATGTAGGATTTTCCCATCTCCGGTACCGAAAGCATGCCGACTCTCAGATTCCAACCGCGGGTGTTTACATCGCGTTGCAGAGTTTTCCTTCCCTTCCTATCGTTTCCCAGATATTGTCCTCGACTCCTCGGACCTCGGGGGGTTTATGATCGCGCGATCGCCATCTTTAGGGGCAGTGGAGGGAGAAAATGACGTTCCTTATTGCGAGAAGATGAATAAATGAGAATACAAGAGAAGTCAATCAGTAGAGGTCATGCCCAAATCCATGTTTCTGAGATCCGATGCTGGCGTTCGGATTAGGCGCAGGTGGCGCCCACGGTCGGTTAAAGCTGTACTCGCTAGGTGCTGATTTCGGAGTACCTGTTTGCGCAGTCAGGTATTCTGGTACTCTTTCAGCCGACGTTGGGTACATTCGTTCCAAAGAAATATTTAGTGGCGGAGGTCCTGGTCCTCTGGAGTAGTTCGCCTGGTATGAAGATATGTTGGTTCGTAGAGGCGGCAACGCGTGGCCTCGATTCTGGGTAGGGGAATGTAAGGAGCGCAGTCCAGTAGTTCGATGCCGATCTTCGACGCCGCAATCGACCATCAAAGGGCCAGGCGCAAGCGCATGTGGGCTATTACGAGTCCTTTGCGCTGAGTTTTCCTCCATCATAGCTCCTGAACTCCTTCCCATTGGTGACGCGTTGTCTAGTTCCCAGCTGCGTCAGTAACAAATTAACAATGATATGAGTCGACCAGCAGCAAAATCAAATGAAACTTTGCTTGAGTTATATGGTAAGGAAAGCCATTCGCCTACTGACCTGAATACGTGCGAGACTCCATGCTCGTGAATCCAGTCGCCACAGACGGTACATACTGACTGTTGGGAAACCCTACTTGGCTTTCTGAAGAAGTCATGCCTGAATGATTCGCTTGGTAGATACCGAGGGGTATTTGTAATGACTGTGGAACGCTTGTTGGATTCCAGTTTCGTTCGTGTATAGATTGGCCTTCTCTCAAGCCTGTTTTGCTGGATTGCGCTGAGTTGTTTATGCTGCCGCTACTGCTTCCAGCGTGCCAATAAGGACCACAATTGCGATATCCAACATCCACAGAACAGTTTGGTGAAGCACCAGAGGCGGCGAATCGGTCTTGATACAAAGAAGTGGCCGAAGATGCTACGTCCGATACGTTTGTCGGCCCTGACTGGCCCAGCTCAATATTGCCGAACGACGGTGTCAGTCCAGTGGGAGACAAATACGACTCGCCTGCGGCCCGTCTCATATCCAACATCAGCGGACCTGCGCTCTGGTTACCGTACGGACTGCTGATGGATCCCAGGTTGGAAGGGGGAAGGTTTGTGGCGACGCCATGGACGGCACCGTAGGGAGAATGGAGTGCCTGCACATTGTCGAAATCCTCCGGAACGGCCCGCATTCGAATCATTCTATCACGATCATCCGCACTGAGTCGCTTCATCTTCGCTCTCCTAGAAGTCATCTGCATAAGTATTGGAGAGTATGACGTGTCTAAAAATCACGCTATCATACCGATTCTGGAACCACACTTGCACTTGACGCGGACTTAGACCCGGGATTTCGCGTGAAAGTCGTTCCCTGTGCGCTGCGTCCGGATGTGGTTGCTTGGCGAACTCGCTCATTAGGAATCGAGTTTGCTGATGCGTAAGGCTGGATTAGGTTAGCTATTCGGTTGCATCAACACTCTGCTTATCATGGAAGCATATATCCAAAATTACCGGAACCGTTTTAATTTGCGATAAGCCGCAAGTCGTTCTGCCACGGTTTGGCCATGCGACTGCAAATCCCGTTCATTGTCGTCTCCATCTTCGTCTTCTATCTCATCCGGGAGATGATCTCTCATTACCGATGGGATACAGATGAGCCGATGGAAAATAAGTGTTTAAACGACCCAGTGTGTGATCTGATAATCACTGCATCTCATACTTGGAGTAAAAGTTGACTTTTCGAGGATGGAACCTGCTCTTCACAGCTGTTGAGTGCGAAAAGGAGGAAAGGGGGGGAGAGGAGATAGAATCTCGAGGGATTAGGATTTGTCAACGAATATCGTCAAGATATTTGACTACCATGAAGCAGAACGGTTGATTGATTGGCGTGAATAAAGATGTAATAAAGATGGCTAGCTCCAGGCTGTGGCCATGCGACATGCAGTACGCGGCCCCGAGTTGATGCTTCCGAGGGTGATTGTAATAAATCGGCCTTACAGTTGTGTAGAGTACAAGGCTTAGTCTAAATCGGCTGGCTGGGATATGATGAGTACAATACTGATCGGGACTGTAACCTAGTTACATGCGTGGAACGGACACCGAAGCAGGGACCATGATTGCCGGTAGCGATGGGGGCGGATGAATAGCGAATCGGCACGTGGACGTTGGTCGCCAATACCTAGTGATGGTGAAGACGCGCGTGATCCAAGACACAACTCTGTGGTTTGATATGTGCTGTTACCTGTATAAGATGTTATCCTATCGTGTCTCTCAAACGAGGCCCGCGACCGCGGCGACCCCGGGCTCACCTTCAGGGACTCTGGAAAGCTTCTTCGAACTAATCCGAGTCAGTGAAGTGGCAGTCCGGAGAAGACCTGGAGATTGGAATTGGGCTCTTTCCAAGAGAGCCGAGGTGAAATAGGAAATGTGGACATCAACACCGGCCCATGCTATGGGGAATGCCGGGGAGAGGGGGTCAGGGGGGGTGCAGGGAGCATGAAGATTCCGTGAAGGAGCGTTCCCTAGTTGGAGATGATCCAACATTGTACCTTCAAGGTCCCCAAATCAAGAAAAGCCAAGACAACTGGCGGGTAGGTATTCCGAAGATGCTTCCGCCGGATGAATCAGCACTTCATGATCAATGGCAGGTCGTTGCTTCTCTGCAAGCTAGACCGCCAAGAATGAGAGCAGAGAGAGATCGCACAATGCTTTGTCTAACAATTTCGGATCGACATTCCATGCTAGAATAGCACCTAGCGTGGACCGTGGTCCGTTGGCATGCCTTTTTGATGCGGGTAGATGCAGAGCTGTTGCCTTGGAGGTTTCTCCATCTTTTCGAGTTGCAATGTCTTTCTTGGAACGAGGCGTACATGTCGCGCATGCAGCCATGTGTAGAACCATTCGTAAATAACCAAGTCAATTGCATGAAGGCAGGTACTCTGGAGTCTGTACTCCGTAGAGGCTTTTTGAACATCGCACCCTGACATCACTCAACTCAGTCTACCAGGCGTCCTGTCCCCTATCTCTTACATCGCACTGAGCAGCCGGCGAAATACATAACCAAGTCGGCCGTTTGTGCAAGTTAACAAGGGCATCGCTCACGCTCGGGTTCTGACACAGGGGGCCTCACATCGTACCGATCCCGGTAAAATTAGAGCACGAGTGCCGTTCCCGCCGATACTCGATTGTACATATGTATTCTGTATGTACGGAGTATGTGCGTATAATCAAACCAAAGAAACTTGGCAAAGCTCATTGCGACCACTTGACCTTGACAGTCCCGACTCCCGAGCGAGCTTCCTTATCCGTAGATGCTACTCCGTAGTCCGTACATATCGAGGCAAGTGAGTGCAAAAGAAAGAAAGGCCTAGGTATTAACAGGGTCATGGACTCATGAACCCTCGGCCTCCATTTTTAGACGGTCCCAGGGCCCAGACACGCTTCATGCTCGATAGGCTGTACAAGGATGTCGAGCCTGCACGAGAACCTGCAAGAGAAGTCCAGCGAGAGTCCGCAGAAGATTCCGCAGAGAATCCGCAAGAGAGTCCAGCCACCCGTGCTTATGTACTCCGTACATATATCGTGTGTGACCCACCCCGTGGTTGGCGCCGCGCATGGAGCAAAGACCCTTGTGTTTCCAGAACCATGGGCGTATCAAGATGCGACCTCTTGTGCAACGATGTACATACTCTGTACGGAGTACCTTCACAAGGAGTCAGCTATCGGCACTTTTGCAGAGGGAGAAATACATCACGCTTGTGCCCTCGTGTCGAGTTCAAAACGGCGGCGGAGATGTGGACAAGTCCTCGTGGGTAAGCACCTTTGACTTCTACTCCGTATGCACATACCTACGACAGACAAGGGCACCACCGGCTTGACCCATTTCATACGCCTCTCTGTCTGATGACAAACGATGCTGCCACATGAGACGAGGGACTTCTCCGGCGGGTTCGCGCCTAAGCGAAGTCAATGCCTCCGTCCGACTGGTCCATGACATGGCGCGGGGCGCGCGCCTGGGATGAGCGGGAGCGGCCTTTCTTTATTAAAGGGGCGGCAATATACTCACAATCTCCACGCTCACCGGTTCTTCCACCTCCGCTCTCTGGATAAATTGTTCGCAGCTTGATCGTGTGGATCGCCCTTTTGCCTTTCATTTTGCGTTATGTATGTATCAAGCCGATGTGCAGTCTTCCGCCAGTTGCGACAACTCTACAAACCATTCCTCTGGAGACTGGAAGCTCCTCAACCCGGCCTAAGCCGTCGCAGTCCGGCCTCACCCACTCCGTTTCAGCATGGGGGCATCCGCGCGCTAATGACCCAAGCGAGGCCTCATCAATGCCCCATCGAGCATAGGTACGGTCATAAGTTGAAGAGAACCCGGAGCATTGGCGCAACTTGATCCGAGCGAATGTTCGACGTCATCACGAAATTGCGAGTGATAGATTCCAGCCAACACCAAACATCATCACCTTGAACACGACTGGCAGCACAGACTTCCAATTGGCCGCGTGCTCCTTTCCTCCCATGAAAAATATGTTCCGAGGTTGGCTCTCGAGTCTCTACAGAGAAAGATAATACTGCGTTGCGATTGCTTTGTCGTCGTTAGTTATTTTCTCCGTAATTTTGTTCCAGAATTTCTCGTCATTCATAGTCAGCTATTATCCTCGAAGCCAGTAGTCGTGATGGCTATCTCGGCGTCCTCCGGAGATATCATCTCAATAACAAAAGCAACTCTCATCAAGACTCGACTGCAGCCAGTACCGAATGTTGCCAGGGGATTTCACCCAAGTGCAACTGCCAGCCTTCAACTACGAACAAGGGGTCCAAATTTTCGAATCCTGAGCGCAGAGTTCGGGAAGTAGAGAACTACTCCGTACACAGAACTGAACATCCAGCATACGGAGTATCGCAGTGGTAAGTCGGTCAAGCCAAGTGTTGATCCCGGAAAGTTCCACACCAGACCTTACTTCGTAGTTATCCTGCCGTCGAACTGCCAGCAAGCGGTCGAGGTTGATGTCGAGACTCGAGGCAACGCAGTACCAGCATTGTGTGGGCGTTGTTGCGTGGGGATTGTCATGGGGTTACCACGGGTTTCCGGTGATCATGAGTTATTATGGGCTTATGTCCACAGTCCAGGGGTATTGTGGAGCTTATTACTGTGGATTCGGTACCTAAGAGCCTAAGAGGCTAAGGTACCTAGGTAGGTACCTACCTCTAGTCTGTGGGACCGGTGACGTTTCCACGTTTAACATTCTGGAGACAGGCGCACTTGGCATTTTTTGGCCTTGTCGCTCTCGATCGCTCCTGCCCTGACTGTGAGTCCTCCTGTGAGTCGCAGGTAAAATGGACAATCCGAAATCGTTGGCGAACGAGAGGTCTTGAGAGCGGAATTGGGATCGGAATCAGAATTTCGGTGCTTTGCGTTTTTGTGCCTTGCAGCAAGAGACTCTGGTGGCATTTCTCTCTCCACCAAATTCTAATCCGCCATTTGCAAAATGAGCAAAGGGGCTTACGAGATGAAACGAGGACCGCGTGACCGGTCATTCGGAGCGGTAAAGCGATGACACCTGTCAAACTGTCAAGTTATGTATTGCCAGTCTCTTCGGCCGCGCACGACGGCAAAATTAGTCACGAATCAACCCGCCTTTGCAACGAAAATATCGCTGCCACAAGATTCCAGGCTGCAGAGCAGCGAGGGTTAGCGAGCAACGCCAGTTTTGACGGCTAAGGCTTTTGTCTGCAAAGCAGCCTTCAAGGCCCGACTGTGTATTATTTCGTCAGTCGATGAAGTCGACGGACGAGGCCTACTTTCGAACATCGTGCGGCACTGAAACGTGTACCTGACATTACCAACAGTTTTAATCCTAGGTCCAACCTGACTCATCCGGCCGTCGTTCTGTACTGTCTTGGCGATTACATACATGATCATTGATACATATCAGACTCTGTTTACTAATTAGCGTGCTCGGCTCCGCGCTTGGAAACGCCACATCGGTTGGCTACTTGAAGAACGTGCCGCCGTTGACAACTACCTACCTACAGAGTCACCATCATCCTCCAAATTGCCTCCCAGATTAAGTGACAAACGAGTCTGGCAGACAAAAGCGAAGGAAAGGAGAGGCAAAGAGGCAAAAAATCGTTTTCTTTCAGCACGCGAGATCACGACTGATCACCAACGCGTGATGATAACGATGACAAGAGTTGTCTTATTCCATACATATGGTACATTGCCAGTCTCGGCGGGAGAAGTAAGAAAGAGACAAGTCGCAACGCCATTGAAAAGAACCAGTGGTAAAGATGTGAGGAAGCCTGGACACAGTGGCATGGAATGAAGATCCAGCGCGTGTCAATTGAGGGACCAATGGGCAAGTTGCAGCACCCTCTACTCCTCATGGTATACGTACGATCCTTTTGTAATATTCGTTTCCAACTCGGTCCGGATATTGAAATACTTGTGCACCTGCGAACCCTTCTGACACAAATCAAGACTGATAGTCATAGAAGCCTTTGCCACTCTTCTTGCCGAGCCAGCCAGCATCTACCATGTTTCCCAGCAAGACGCTCGGGCGATATTTTGAGTCGCCAGTTTTGTGATGCAACACCTTCATGATGGACAAGCACGTGTCTAAGCCGATAAAGTCTGCGAGTTGGAGGGGCCCCATGGGGACGTTTGTTCCATTTTTCATAATGGCATCAATCGAGTCACGATCACCGACACCAGTCTCGAGACAGATGATGGCCTCATTGATATAGGGCATCAAGATGCGGTTGGCCAAAAACCCTGGCGTGTCTGCAGAGACCGAGGTAATTTTCCCCAGCTTCTTACAGAACTCGACCGCCGTTTCAAGTGTCTCGCTGCTAGTCTGAAGGCCTCTGATAATCTCGACCCCCTTTTGGACAGGTACAGGATTCATGAAATGTGTTGCGACGACTCGGGACGATGCAGAAGTATCAGTCGGGTCTGCTGCTGTGGCGGCAGCGATTTGAGTGATGGAAATGGACGAGGTATTGGTCGCAAGGATGGCATGCTTGGGGCATATTGTCGCCAGTCTTTTGAAAATACGGCCCTTAAGCTCGGGGATCTCAGGCACAGCCTCAATAACAAAGTCCACGGATGAGAGATCCTCCATTTCCGTGCTTGGCCTCAAGAGGGAGCGGGCCTGATCGGCCTGTTCCTGGGTGATGCGCGATTTGGACACATCCTTTGCGAGAAGCTTATCTGCCCGACGAGTGTGACGCTGCCTGTTAGCCAAGATAGGCGAGGAAAGTAATCAATCCTACACCAACTCTGGAAGCAAGAGAAAGATATGTATACGCCTGTTCGAAGAAAATACAAGTCCCACTTCCCACAGTTACGTGAAACAGCGCAGTAACATTGAGGGGAATACCGTGCGTACCTGCGAATGTGAGTCCTTTGCTTAACGCCTTGTCGGAAGTGTCAATGAGCGTGACGGGCACTTGGGCCTTTTGAGCGGCTACCAATGCAATGCCTAGACCCTATATGTGCGGAATTTTTTCTCATCAGCTCAAGGTTTCGACAAAAGAACCTACACGCATGTCGCCAGGGGCTATTTTATGTTGTCTCCGTCTCCCATTCCCGGTTTGACAGCTGTGTGGAGAGAACTCGTACCATCTGTCCAGCGCCAATGACACCCAGGGATTTGACATCTGCGGCATGGCAGCGCGCCGAGCCGCTAAAGCAGCGAAAATGCCGCGAAGCGCCGAGTGCGCGCATACGAAGAATTGAGCTGACCATATTTGGATGTGTGCAACAAAAAGCGAGGTGTTGTAGAAGGGCAGCAAGTTAATCAAGATGGAATGGATGGGTTGCGATCTCAACCTCCCGGCAAGCCTCGGCTTTTTGCGGATTGGACTTCGGTTGTATGTATGTACGGAGTATGTAGGTACCTTATTATGCACGTGGCTAAGGCACCTAGGTAGGTAAATAAGCACTACATATGTACATACATACATACATAGAATTACCTACCTACGTACCTATGTAGGTACCTATGTATGTATGTACTGGTTGGTACGTATGTACCTGGTACTTACCTCCGCACTTCGCGTCTTGGGGCCAATTTCACGTGGTGTGGGGTCCCAAGACGCGTGAAAGCGCGTAAATGACACCACCAATATCAGGATTCAGACAGACTTGTCAGTCGTCACTTGAGCAATGCATCGCTCACAGGCTGAGTGAAGGTCGCTGTGGCCAAGAAGAAGCAGGGAGTCGGGAATACAGCAAGAACAGCGACAACAACGACAGTAACTGCACGCCAGCACACACTTCATCTCGTTGTGGAAGCGTTTCACGCTTCAATAACCATCCAGCATGGAGCTGGCAGATCGCACAGGAGTCACTGTGCATCCCGAAGTTCGAGCGCATATCAGCAGCCTCATATCTGCGGTAAGTCAAGGCCGGCAAGCCGCGCGAGGACGACCTCATGACGTTGATGCTCACACTGTATATTTCCATTTAGCTTGGCGGCGTTAGCGCAGAAGACGATGGCCAGTATCAACTCGGTGACGATGCGCTCGAAGTGTTGCGTGATCTCAAGCGCTGGATTCGCTTTTACGACGAGAAAACAAATCGCATGGATGTCGCACGATGTATTCACCACGGCAATCTGATTGAAGGCGATTTGCTGCCTATCCTCAAAACGTGGCCCGAGAATGCAATGGACAACAAATTCCGATCGCGCATCGCCTTGGCTTGCTTTGAGTTGATGGTTCCGCTCACGTGGCCGTTTGAGAAGGACAAGGAGCGAATGACGATGAACCACCACAGGCATCTTCCAGTATTGGAGCTGGCACAAGTACAGTACAAGCGAGCCATTATCAATTTCGACGGCGCTCGTATCCTGCACGCGGCGGTCAGAGCAGCACTGCCGGCTATGGCGTTGCCTATTGGGGATAGAACCGCGCGGGACCAAGGCATCATCAAGCTTGTTCTGTACTTTCTTCGAAACATGGCTGCCATTGCACCACCATCCGACGTTAAATATGATGGCGATGAAACCCAAATTTCCCGCTCGGCTACCATTGATGCCTTTTCATACCAAGACATCTTTCACGTCCTCCTCACACTGGCATCAAACATGGGTGAAGACTTCAGAAACGAGGACACAGCTGTCATGGAGATCATTTACCATCTTGTCAAGCGAGTCGAGACCGACAAGCTGTTCATGGACGATCGACAATTGAACCAGGTCAAGGCCAGCGAGCTATCAGCGATGATGAGCAAAGAAGCGGCCATGCTCAAGTCTCACAATCGCAAGGGACCGACCAGACATAATCGATTTGGTACTATGATTTGGGTCCCACGAGATGATGGAAAAATGTCGTCGCTTTCGGGACAGACTGCACTTACCGATGCGGCAACCCGGCTGAAGAAAATGGACGATAACAAGACTTTCAAACCACCCCGAAAGGCGCAAAAGGATAACGAGAAAGAGCAAGATCTCGGTCTTCCTCCCAAACTCAATCCCAGAGCCAGTGATCAGTTGCGAAAATTCGTCGAGGATTTCATTGATTCTGGTTTTAACCCTCTCTTCGTACACATTCGCAAGACAATTGATCGAGAGGCACCACATTTGCTTGCATATCACAGGCGGCAATATTTCTACCTAGTGGCCTGGTTCCTCGAGGCACAGCGTATTGGCCGCAAAGTCAAGAAGTCTAGAGGCAGCCATGAGGTCGAGAGCGGCGATGTCAACAGATTTCACTTGGTAGCAGGCGTGCTGAACCAGGAGATGTTCATCACACTGAACCGTGCGCTGCATGAGTCGTATGAGACAAAAGATTGGACCGAGCTGACGTCTGTTATGCGTTGCTTGACGCAGATTCTCTTGACCGTTCAAGACATGACCGAGACAGGCAATGAAGACGACCAGGATATTGCTGAAAATGTTCTGAGTAGACTCTTCTATGAAGAATCCACGCACGATGCCATTGCGAAGATCATCCGGACATATAAAGACCAAGGATTTGATTACCTGGATGCTGCAACCGAGCTAGTACATCACTTCATTCGAATTCTAGAGGCCTTCTCTAAGCAGAATGTGGATATGCAGATACGTTCAAAAAAACGGACCAGGCGGAAGAAGAAGAAGAAGAATACAGAGAAGCAGCAGCAGCAGTCAACAATAGAAAGGGATGATGGTGGTCTGGACGAAGAGGAGTTGGACGACTCGGCCGACGACGAAAAAGCCGCGGAGCGGACGTCAAAGGAGCGCAAGTTTGACTTTCACAGATTCAGTTCTCGATTCACGCCGCAAGCCGTTGTTGACACATTCACGACTTTTACAAGGTTCTATCGCGACTTGACAGACGAACAGCTAAAGCGAGCTCATCGCTACTTTTATCGTGTCGCTTTTAAAGAGCACATGAGCGTGATGCTATTCCGCGTTGATATCATTAATCTGTTTTATAATATGGTCAAAGGCCCCGAGTCGCTGGACAGGGGATCTAGCAGCATGTACAGAGAGTGGGAGGATCTTGTCAAGCATCTTCTTCGAAGATGTACCAAGAAAATCCAAGAACGACCCGAGCTTCTGGTCGAGATGCTTTTTAGCAAGCTGCCGGCGACTGCATTTTTCTTGGAGTACGGATACGAAAGGCAGACGACCGTCAAGAACCACCCTAAGCCTGCAGCCGAGTTAGTGTTCAAGTACACCGAAGAGCGCGACCAGCAGATTGCCATTGCCGTGGGTGCTCTGCTAGACAATAATGGTGCTGAGCACATCAGCTGGGTAAAGCAGAAATTGTCTGAAGCCGAGAGTAACCGTCGTGCATGGAGCGCAGCAGAGGAAGCCAAGAGTGACGCTGAGATGGTGTTGGCATCAGACAAGGAGCCGACTCAAGAAGTAGAAGCCGCCAATCCGTCCGCGCCATTGTTCAGTAAGTTTTGATCTGACATCCCCATCCTACCGCTCACGTGAAACCGGTCCCTCCCTCTCAAGTTTCACACACAGGTATGAGGCCATGCTAACTAGCCCAACTCAAAACTTTTACCAGATGTGCGACGAGACAGTATTGAGCAGCGGACCGCTGTATTCAAGAACGCCCATTTACGCCTGTTGATGAAGTTGTCCGATATGCGACTCATGGGCCCTGCATCTGACGAGACACCCGAAAGCGTTTGGATCATCCCAGGTGACGTGTCAGCAGATACCCTCAAGGACACCCTTCACTTCATCAACCAAGCAGAATTCAACCCCCCCACATTCGAAGACGGTTCTCTAGCAGAGAAGCAGCTCAAGCGCAAGGTGGCGCCCCGAAAGAAGGCGGTCTTTGACGACGATGGCGACGACGGAGCTCACGACGACGGCTTCCTCGACGACGACCTGCTATTCGCCGCAGGCGGGCCCACCGCACGCAATGCCACCGACGAAACGCAAAAGAAGAAGACCAAGAACCCACGAAAGCGACGCAAGGCCGGCGACGCAGAAGAAGAGCCTACAGACGCCGAGCTCAACGAAAAGGCCCGCAAACGCCGCGAAAAGGAGCTGGAAAAGGCCCGCCGTATCAAATCCGCCCTGTACGTGCGCGACGGTGACGATGAGTTCGATTCAGAAGAGGACGAGGCCTTTTTTGCGCGCGAGCGAGAAATCGCAGCCCGTGCGAAGCAAGCCGCTGCGACAGCAGGCGTGGACACCTACACGTCGGCGGCCAAAAACAAGAAGAGGAAGTCGACTCAGGGTTTGTCGGACCATAGCGAAGACGACAGCGAGGAAGATGAAGCCGGCGACGATGAGAGCACCAGTTCGACGAGGAAGCGCATATCCAGTAGTCAGGGAACGGGAGATGGTGAAACCGAGGACACGCCCGTCGACATGGCTAGCGATGGGGAGTCACGGAAAAGGATAAAGACGGGGAGTGTGGCGCGAGATGAGCGTGACAGCAGCGCAAATGCACACATGGACATGGATCTAGATGTGGACGTAGACGTAGATATGGATGTGAACAGACCGCACGAGGACGAAGAGCCGCAAGCTGAAGTCGTGACGAGACGATCGAGGATACGGGGTGGCTTTGTGCTGGACAGCGATGATGAATAAATGAGGGTACAGTACTTCTTTCGCGGGCGTTTCTTAGATCCGTCCTGTTTTTTTTTTTTTTTTGGCTTTTTTTTTTTTTTGCATCGTCAGGTTTGCCGTGGCAATGAGAGCGTTTTTGGGGGTTGTTTGTCAGGCGTTCTGGGATCAGACAGCGGAGTAGAAGGGCTTTTGTTCAACGGCATTGTTTGGAATGATGTTGGATGGATATGAGTGTATAATTGACAATTGTGTCACCTGTGCAGCGGTTTATTACTACGTTGACGTATATTTGTGTTTGTCAAGATCGCTCGTCACGCCACAGGTCCGGTATTTTTATGGTGGTGGTGAGCGCTTCGTTCGCGTTGTTTTATCTGTCCTGGATGATCATCATTCTGGATGGGGCCGAACCGGGCCGTGATAAGAACAGGCTGGATTTGTAAGCCGGTTTTTCTCACGATAGGTCTCATGTTGACATGGTCTTTGTCGAGATTGCGAATCTTCCCCAAAGTATGTACATGAATCACAGTACATAGGTATGTACCAGATCCGTCTGTCGCGTTCTATACGTAACCTCATCGTATCTTGTATCCGCCTTTCTACTCTAGTAGTGCTCTCTTGCTCTCAGGATTATGAAATTAATCTAGAACCTCCCAGTACGCACACGCATGTAAGTTTCGCAAAAAAGAAAAAAGAAAAAAGAAAAAAAGAAAAAAAGATCCCCTAATTGCAATATAACAAGACTAGATACGCCCCAGTAAACTCACTCGCTCGAGCACAACGCACTGAAGCACCAATTCAAAGAAAATAGACATGTCAAAAGAAAATGGATGTTAGTTGAAAGTCGCCAAAGGACGCCTGAGAGTTCTTCATTGGAAAGCTGTCAATCCGTCGCAGCGTCGCCAATCGGACCCTCGGGCCTCCTACTCGTGAGCGAGCAGTAGTGCTCACTGCTCACTGCTCACTGCTCTCTCTGCCTTACACATAAACGAGCTCCCCTCACGGACGTTGACTCTTATCAATATCCTCCTGCCGATGCGCCAAGACGCTGCCGCTTCGAGAGCTACTCCCCCTCACGGAATTACTACTCCGTGACGGCGAGAGTACTCTCGATGATGTAACCGCACTCTCCTCATCTTGCAGGGAATCATCTGTGCGCGATCCCTTCTTCCCACTCCAGGAGCCGCCGATTCCTTCCATGATAAAGTCAGACGCGGTGGGGGCATCAAGAAGATCTAGTTCCTCGGGGGTGAAGATCCGAGGCAGAACAAGGGCGCGCAGCGGGATGAGGAGGAAAATAAAGATGGGGAAACCAACAGCGGCGACGGTTTGCGTGATGGCAAAAGTGGCTCCGAAGCCGAGTAGTTCAATCAGGACAAAGTACCAGATGGCGGCACGGCGCTTGATTCTTCGTAACGGCGCAGAGACAGCGGTTGGGGTGAGGGACTTGTCTCGGGCGAGGAAGATGAGCTTGCTGGTGATGCCGTTGGCGGCGAGGGCCTGGACGCCCATGACGAAGAAGAGACCGGCGAGAACACCGTGTGGGATGAGATGGATGACGACGAGGAGGGGACCGGTCATAGTGCCGAGGGTGAGGAGGCCCTGTGCGAGATTGGAGACGCGCTGCTCCACGACGTGGGTTGCTTCGTAAACAAATTCGCCCTTATCGTCGCCCTTTTCATCGAGCTGCTTGACGGCCTTGGTGACGCAGAGGGACTCGGTGTGGAAGGGGGCCTGGGGAATGAGGCCATTGGGGAACGGCAGGCCCAGGATGCCGGCGACACCTGTGGTGATGCCCAGAAGGAAGATATCCCAGTGGAAGCCGGCGGGCTTGCGGAGCGGATACTCGCTGCCCTGAGCAATGAGTGACGAGACATTATGGTCGAACCAGAACAGTATCGTGAGGAGCACGGCAAACGGCAGAGCAATGAAGATGTTCCCAACGTCCAGATCCCAGAAGCGAACCAGCCACGATGATCGGCCGCTCGTGGGCTCAAAGGCAATCCCCGTGGGGAGCACTTCCAGGTCCACGTCTCGCATGCGGCCCATGTGCACAAAGCCGGTGAAGAAGATAACGGTCAGCGGCGTGCCGTAATCTTTGAGGAAGACGCGTATCGGGTGTCGGAACAGACTGCTGGTGCCGACTTCGCCGCAGATGTAGGCCACCATGAAGACGAGCAGCGCGGCCACGATGGATAGATAAAACGGCGCGCTGTAACCCAGATGTTCCAGCACCTGTATGCCTTTTTGGAGGTAGATGAAGGCGACGTAGAAGCCAAAGATGTCGCACGGAAAGCGGGTGACCCAACGGAGGGCGTTGCAGGAGTTCGTCACCGCGAGGATGACGTGAAGGATAAGGGACCATCTGTAGGAAAGTTAGAATGCCACATCTTGTCATGACACACACTTTGGTTACAAAGACAAAGCATGACTGATCGAAAAGGAAGCAGAGGGGAGAGCACATACATGCCGATCCAGGCCATGAAGCTAATATAATTCACGCCCGTATCCTTCATGATATCGTAGACAGTGCTGCAACCTCGGTCAGTTTCGCTGAATCTATTCGCATAAGAAAGAGGGGGGGGGGGGGGG
>SRQH01000114.1:0-54733 GCA_018360345.1 Claviceps sp. LM84 group G4 | reverse complement strand
CCCCCCCCCCCCCCCCCCCCCTCTTGCACTTTGGTCATCTATCCCCTCTCTTGCGTGATTGTTTGTAAGGATGTTAATCTGACGCATTGCAGAGCAATTGCCACGCACAACGCGAAATATGAGACGGCTGTATAAATATGTAGATGGCTCTACGCAGTGAAGCACGAAACAGATCAGTAGGAAAAAAAAAGGACTAGACCGACTAGACCAATGTGGGATGAAAATATCAGAAAAGTTTGCGTAGTTCTCTTTGGAGCATGTTCATTGTTGATAAACATTTGAGAATCTAGTTGCATTGAGATATGAGCGTGGAGATAGAGTTCACGTTCCATCCGTGATTCACGTTATTGATAGAAGACTTCGCGTCCTGTCATACTTGATAGTGGTTATGAAGTTGACAGAGCTGCCAGTGGACGATGAAGATCGACGAGATGTCTTTCGAGACTGGACACATTACGCCTTCTATGATATTGAATCATATTTGATCAACCAACGCAACTTATGTATAGTACCAGTACCCGGAGACTGCATAGCACCACGAGAGTGTTTATTGGACCATCGAGGCCCCTCTGAAAGAAAGGCAGGTTGGCTCTACGAGATGGCAGTTATGTTGTGTATGTACCTACTACCATGTACTCACTTGAAGGCGTTATGAGTAGGTGGTGCTCGGTACATACCTTTCTCTGTGAGTCCTGAAAATACACCTGTTCTGGTACCTTCCATGGTCTCTGCTCCGGTACATTAGGTACTTGAGAAGTTGAGGAGGGTTCATGCACTGAAGTGCGAACTCAATTGTAACTTGTGACTTGCGTAGGTAGTAGATAATTCTTTTCTTTTTGACAAACTTTCTTCTTCGTTGTTGTTGGTCGTTGTCATTGCAAAACGCAGCAAAAGCACGCAAGATCCCCAACTCCCCGGGCCTCCAGTGTCCAGGACCGTACTATAGGTATGTACTACCTACCTCTAGAGGCTCTAGGTACTACACTCCAGGAGTCCAGAGCTCCACCCCACCACTGACCCACCGGTAGCTGACCCCCCCCGCTCCGTGACCAATCAGCGATCCATCGCGCGCAGAGCCGCGTCCAAACATTTTTCCCTCTGATGTCCGCGGGAGTCCCGAAAAACTTCCCACGTTCCCGCTTAGCCCCATTTCAACAACCCCCCTGAACAAAACGCAGACTTGTCAGATTCACAACGCAACTCCGCAGTCCAGCAAATCGCTTCCTCAATCCCCGTCTCAGCCTTTTCGACACCACGCAGCCGCCCGAATCCGAAACGAAGATGTCTGTCCCTGCCTTTTCCGATATTGCCAAGCCGGCTAACGATGTACGCTCCTTTTCCGTTTCGCCTGGGAGCTTCTTCTACTGAGCTCAGTTTGCTCCACGCGCGGTGCGCGTCAACCGTGTTGTAGATGTCAACACTGCTATAACTTAGGGTTCTCTGACTACAATGAAGAATATAACACGATGCTGACTGATTTTTTGGCTGCCCCTCTCTGGGGCCAGCTTTTCTATTCGAATTAATAGCTCCTCAACAAGGATTTCTACCACCTCTCTGCCACCACCTTCGAGTTCAAGGACACCGCTCCCAATGGCGTTGCCTTCAAGGTGACGGGCAAGTCTAGCCACGAGAAGGCCACTTCTGCTGCTGTGAGTGGTTCATTTTCCTACGCTTTCTATACTGCATTTTCTGGGTCGTGGCTTCGAGGGAGCAAGCGTTTAGTCGCGATTTGGTGCTCCAGCCGTCATCACAAGCGACAGAGATGACCGCCCTATACTCGATAAACCATCACGTTTTAGTTGGAGAAACAACCCACTGACAGTGTCCGAAATACAGATTGAGGGAAAATACACCGACAAGCCTTCCGGTAAACCACCCCGCTTTACATATCCCCGTCGTCCCAATCGAGGGCGGCATCGGCCTCTGCCGAACCTTTCTGTGTCGCGCATACTCGGCCGTGGAACTGGCTGGCCGCTGGAACTCGCTCTGTTCGCTCAACCTGGCTTCGCCCAGCTGCTAACGTGCTATACGCGTACAGGCCTCACCCTCACTCAGACCTGGAACACCGCCAACGCTCTCGACACCAAGATCGAGGTCAACGACACTCTGGCCAAGGGCCTCAAGCTCGAGGGTCTCTTCAACTTCCTGCCCGCCACCGCCGGCAAGGGCGCCAAGTTCAACCTCTTCTTCAAGCAGCCCGGCTTCCACGGCCGTGCCTTCTTCGATCTCCTCAAGGGCCCCGTTGCCAACGTTGACGCCACTGTTGGCCACGAGGGTTTCCTCGCCGGCGCCTCTGCTGGCTACGACGTCAACAGGGCCGCTGTCACCGCCTACAGCGCCGCTGTCGGTTACGCCGCTCCCCAGTACAGCGCTGCCATTACCGCCACCGACAACCTGAGCGTCTTTGCTGCGTCGTACTACCACAAGGTCAACAGCCAGGTCGAGGCTGGTGCTAAGGCTACCTGGAACTCCAAGACCGGCAACACTGTCGGCCTTGAAGTCGCCAGCAAGTACCGCATTGACCCTGTCTCTTTCGCCAAGGTATGACTGCCTGCCATTCTTGAAGTGCTTTATTCGCTCTCCATACAAGGCTTTAAAATCATAACTGACATAAATCCCCCCCTGTAAAGGTCAAGATCAACGACCGCGGTATTGCCGCTCTTGCCTACAACGTCCTTCTGCGCGAGGGAGTGACCCTGGGTCTCGGTGGCTCTTTCGACACCCAGAAGCTCGACCAGGCCACTCACAAGGTACGAAGAACACGAATCAAATATAGAGATTTATTATCGGAAACTAACAGTGTTCCAACAGCTCGGTGCCAGCTTCACCTTCGAGGGTTAAATAACCACCCCCCTTCCTGCGACACGACCCGTATCATAGTAGCACCCGTCACACGCTGCTAGGATACACATTGTTCCTCACTTGAAGCTAGCGTCCCACGCTTGCTTCTGTAATGTACTTGGAAATTCTCAGACCAAAATAAACCACAAACGCAGATGTATGAGTCATGGGGTTGCTTAGGTTCCATATGTAGTAGATGCTGGGGGTTCGAAGTTGATGTTGACATGAATGAGAAGACATTTTTTTGAAGGATGAAAACTAGACTACGCTGCGTATATAGACAGACGTGGAATGGTGCCGGGAAGCTCGTGTGGAAATTTCCTTGAAGTACATCTTGTCTTAAACTTGGGCCGTGTCCTCTAAAGAAGTGCGTTGGAACCATCCACGACGTAAATGATGACTGTGAAGATACGAGACTAGGCGGTGGGCCATTCGGGTGTCTTTGACACTTGTAACAGCACGACGGGACATACAAGTACTTTTGTAGGGTCCCTTCGAAGGGGAGAGTAGATACTTCTGAAGAGACTCTTCAACGGACCACGCCTATTTTCATGTACAATGCTGAGAAGTATGTCATACATATCGTACCATGTACGTTTGAATACATAGGTAGTTACATCCAGAATAAATGATAAGTAGAATCAGAAATATTGTACAGAGTTCCCCACAGGAAACCGTATGTCTCGCAATGCATACCTGCAAGAAACACACCCATCGATCCATGAATGTATATACGTCAGCGTATAATGCAGAAAAACACTCCCCTCCCCTCCCTAGTCCATCCT
Organism: Claviceps sp. LM84 group G4; assembly: GCA_018360345.1. Lineage (NCBI taxonomy): Eukaryota > Fungi > Ascomycota > Sordariomycetes > Hypocreales > Clavicipitaceae > Claviceps > Claviceps sp. LM84 group G4. Next base: position 51,107 of record SRQH01000114.1, on the reverse strand, counting down.
CCCCTCCCTCCTCGCCGAAATCCTCCTCTTCAAATACACCAACGGCCCCAGAAACGTCACGGCCAATATCCCCGCCACAATAAAAAAATGCCCCCCCAGACTAACCTGCGGCTCAAACTCCTCATCTTCGTCCCCAAACGCCCTATTCGCTCTCCGCGCGCGCCTCTGCCGCCGCTCATCCTCCCTCCGCTGCGTCCTCTCATGAGCCTCGCGGTCAAAATGCGGAGGCGGCTCCGACGCATACGCAAAGGAACCCGACCCGGGGCCCATACCCCCTCCGCCTAAGTCCCATGGATCGGGTCTACTCTGCCGCGCACGCTGCGCATGGCTCGAGTCCGCGTCTCGGGCAGTGAAGCCATTCGCGCGCGCGGCGTGAGCGGCATGCGCAGCCGTGGCTCGTTTGCGCCGCTCCTCCTGCGAGCCCCAGGCGCCGTTTTTGTAGAAACTGGGAGGGGGACCGCGGAAGGCGGCTCTTCGTCGGGAGAGGCCGGAGGGGGATCGGCCCCCTGCGGAGGGATGGGAACTGTGGTAGGATGCTCCTGAGCGGTGGTGCTGCTGATGGTGATGGAGTCGCAGCACGTCTCTGTCGTAGGTTGCGCGGCGGGATGGGTCGGAGAGGATGGTGTAGGACTCGGAGAGGAGGGAGAAGGTGTGTGCGGCGTGGGGGTCGGATGGGTTTACGTCGGGGTGGTGGGCTTTGGAGAGGGAGTAGAAGGATCTGCGTTGTTGCTTGGATTAGTACACAGAATATTCGTGGCAGTTTGTATGTACAATTCTCTGGGTTGAAAATTTGGGGGCTATCTCCTCTTTTTTTTTCCTTTTTTTCTCATGGACATATCACAAGCGGATGATCCAGGTTTTGAGAATTCCTCAAAGTCTGAAGAGAAGAGCACGAGAAGGCCTACTTTTTAATCTCGCCTGGTGATGCATCGTGTCGGATATTAAGCCGCTCGTAATGGTTCTTGCTGGCGGTGTCGGCGACGCCTGCAGCGCAGACGTGACTGGTGTGAAAGGCTGCTGTTCGAGGAAAGCGGTGCGACGGCGCCCGTATCGATCTAGGTTGGATGGCGACACGGGGCGGCATGGCATGGCATGGCGGGGAGTGCGTTATATTTTCCTCCTTGCCTCAATTCGTAGGTAGCCACGGATCGTTATTGTCTGAATTCGGGTGTGACTCGTGTGAGGCAGCGTTTTGCCGAGTGGAGATGTGAAAGACGTTGAGTTCGGAGTCGTGATGAGGTCATACTGCCACGCGACCCGCTCATTGGCCTTTGTGAAGAAGCTGCTCCGCACTGAATTAAGGTTGGTTCTCGCAAAAAGTCGTGGAACAAGACTGTCATCTCGTTGACATGAGCGAGGTGACTATGTAATGAAAATCTTTTCTTCGTGTAGGACGCGTTTCCTGTGATCCTGCGCCTATGTTTCCTCTTTCAAATTCATCCAACAACACGTACACCATGGATACTTCGTTCCCCAATGTCGACCCGGAAGGCCTCTTATGTACCAGTACGAGACCGAATCCGATAATCCTGACGCCGATGAAACTGACGATGTCGCAAACTGGCTACCTAAGAGGAGGAATTCACCGAATATTCAGATAGTGATTTCGATTACCCGGACGAAATCCTTCAAGATGAGCTTGACGCGACTAAAAGTGCACCTTCAGAGGCAGCCGCCGCGAAAGTCGTCAAGTCTTACCTTGCGAGCCACAAAGCGTCAAGTTCACCGCCTCATGGAGTGGCTACCTAATTGATAATACAAGCCTCGACGACAATATGTTACAGGCTTTTGAGCACAAATTGATGGTCTTCCTTTTCATCATGGGCCATGCCAAGACTCAACGCCGTAGGGCATATCGTTTTCGTAGCAGCCGACGATCTGTGAGCCATATATTCCGCAAAGTCCTCCACCACTTTGCCAAGTTACAGTAAAATCTGTTCAAATCTGGAGATATGTATCTTCGTGTCGGATAAAATCAGCAACAAAGACAAGTACTCGGCCTTCAAATTTCAATGGATGTCTTTGGCGCAATCGACGCTATATATCTCCCGGTACATGTGCCTTGGACCGAACAACGCCTGTAACAATCGCGAGACGGAGAAATCTCTCAAAAGGTACTTGCGGCTGTCACCTTTGGTGGGCGTTTCCTATATACATATACGTGCTAGCCGGCGCCGAGGACTCTCTTACAAATGCAACTTTGATGCGAATAGCCAGTGGGATATCGATCCCCGCTCCCTTGCAAACTTCCAGTGCCCGGCATGTTTGTTGGCTAAGGCACCACAACAAATTCATCGGGACGTTTCTCAGGACTCGACCCATTTCCTCTCCCGTGTGTTCTGGGATTTCATTGAACACAAACCGGAAGGGTTTGGAGGCATGAGATACACGTTACATGCCATTGATGTACACACCCATTTCCATTGGGTTATACCGACAGTCAACAGGTCCAATGCTTTCCAAGCAGTTGCTGCTTGAGGAGTGCGGTTGAGAACACAAGTGGAGGATACAAGGTTCAGTGTTTTCACACTGACAACGCGACAGAGTTTCTGTCTGCCAAGTTTCGGGGGGTTTTGCCAAGCGGTAGGTATTATCTTCCGCACTGGTGCTCCTTATGTCCCTGCTCATCAGGGCATTGTTGAACGTGCTGGACGCACCCTTTTGGAGGCTGCCATCTACTATGGCCGTACGCTGTAAAGCACGCGGCAAAGATCACCAATCTTTTGCCCACCAAGGGCAACGTTGATGGCAGTTCTCCCCAAGAGACCCTTTTTCGTGTCTTGGGCCTCCGAAACACTGCATCGATTCGATATCTCCAAACTTGGGGATGTCTCGCCTACGTCCGGATTCCGGATGAGCGCCGCGTTCTCGCCGCCAAGATGGCACCTCGTGCCAAGGTTGGCCGACTTGTCGGTATGGATGGCCCCAAGTGTCGTCTTTACGAAATCTGGCTCCCCGATGAGGAGCGCATCGTTCGAGCACGCGACGCCAAATTTGATGAAGGGGATTTTTCCACTCATCTTCCCTCTGCCGAAAGCACATATGTCGCCGAGCTTGTCGATCCTTCTTTTGAGGAGGAGGGTCGTCGCATCATCGACGTTCCTACGGCGGAAGTTTTTGTTACTAGACCAGAGGCTAACCCTCCACAACAGGGCGAATCCTTTTCATCGCCCGACAAGATTCCTGGCAACATTGCCATCTCTGGGTCATCCCAGCCCTTTTCATCCTCTTCTGTTCCTGCAACCCGGACTTTTCTTCCATCCCCTTCTCCTACCCCATCTGCTGATCCCGACGCTCAACATCGTCGCATTCTCCGCAACGATTCTATTCTTCCAGGATCTTTTCTTGAGGATGAGCACTTCGGTGACGATCCGGTAGACGAAGATGCCACTTCTTCCGAGGACGAAGACCCTTCTGCGCAACTCATGCGAGAGGCTTCTCAGCCAAGGCGCAGCCAGCGGTCTGTTCCTCGGCAGGACTACCTGCACATTGCAACTGCGGGGAAGAAGAGCGCCCGTCCAGTTACTCGCTCCAACGTCGCAATCACCTTTTACGACGATGACCTTTACGCCGACGCTGATCCGGACTCTGTTTCCTACAGCTTTCTGATGCTTGAGGCATCAAACCTCTCCGACACGAAGATCGTCATTCCGCGTAACTGGTTCGAGGCAAGGAAGCTGCCCAACTACGACACTTTTTGGAGGCCGGCAGAACTTGCCGAGTTGTCCAAGATTTCGGAGAAGTCAGGCTGGACTTTGGTCGAGCCCCCTCCTGACGCAAAGATTTTTGACGGTCGCTGGGTCTACACAGTCAAGCATCCTATTGAAAAGCCTGCGTATGCAAAAGCCCTTGGGAACCTTGAAGGGCGATCAGCACTCAGATTTGTTCAAGGGAGATGATCTTTATGCCGCAGTGGCCCACATGGTGTCCATCCGCGTGTTTTGTACCATTGTCGCAATTTTCGTGCCGTCAGTGTGTCCGTGAGGCTGCCTCACGTACACCTCCTTTTGTGCCGTTGCGTTGAGAAACGCGTTGACTGCGTCGCATTGACTCCATTCGAGGCCTAGAATTGCGACAATGGTACAAAACACGCGGATGGACACCATGTGGGCCACTGCGGCATAAAGATCCTCTCCCTTGAACAAATCTGAGTGCTGATCGCCCTTCAAGGTTCCCAAGGGCCGTTTCTTCCTCGGTAAGTGACGCCGGGCCGGCATCGCTGATGCCGGCTTTGGCAATACCCGTCGTGGCATCTTGTGCCCATCAGACCCAGATGTTTTTTATTATGATCTTGAGCATTACGCCGAGTCGGGCGTGCCCCCAGAAACTCCCGAGCAACTATTTAATCCAAGGCATTCCTCGATATGGGTCATCGGTGGAGAAGGCCATCGGCATGATGGAACGACGCTGGGACATTCTCGAAGTAAGCCCTCCAGGGTACAGCGTTGAGGACCAGACGTGTATCATTTACGCGGCTACGGGACTTCACAACTTCCTCTTAATGAAATGGCTTCAACCGGGAGGTTTATATTGGACAGAAGGAAGAGACTCTTTCAGCTTCTGCGAAGCTCGCCCGACAGCATTCATTGCAGCTAGCTGATGAGATGGTAGGCGTCAGGATTGGGAAGCACGGTTCGTGATGACATTGCACAGGCATTATGGGCCAACTACGCCGTCGGCCGGTTGGTGGACGGATCTTGAAGAACAGACATGATCATAATTGTGTAAAAACGACAATTCAGGTGCATAATAGCCCTTTATCGGGTGGTATATGTAGTTAAATACAGGCTAAAACTTATCGGTCCAATGCATAGACCAGCCAATCCCTACTCCAAATTGGATGGAAATTCAATGCCTTCAAAGCCCGGCTGCGTTGATAAGAAGTGGAACTTCTTCTTGGTGCTTTGAATAGTATTCCATATCACGGCATTGGTCTCTGGGTCATTCTGAATCCAGCACAAGAGCGCCGTGGTCAGGGACCGGGAGAAGCCATTTTCATCTCGCGCGATATCTCGAAGAGCCACGATATGATTCTGCGATTCTGTAGAACGTAGACGGGCGCAAATCATTGTATCGACTACTGATTCGACCGTCCAAAAACTTGCCCTACGTGGTGTCTTCTTGGGTGTCGCCTTCGCGATATGAGACGGCTTTGGAGTTGCGCTCTCAGCCGGCGTAGCCTTTTTCGTACGCTGCTTTGGGCGTGTAGCTAATAAATGGAGTCCATTCGAATAGCTAACATCGTCGGCGCCAGATGGTGCATCTTCGGGTCCGTTGGATGAATCAACGCGGACTATCTCGTCGACGACCATGTTGTTCCTGCCTGCTTCGGGTCCATCGCGGAAGATATTCGCATACGTATCGATGGTGATATATTTGTTCATGAGAATACCCCTATCAATGATACGGCTTGCTCGAGTGCCGTGTTTCTTGATAAAGTCTTTAGGTTGAGTACTGGAGAAAGTGAAGCTATTGGCCCTGCTGTCCCACTCGGTTCCGGGAGCGTCAAGTATATCCTTAAAGATAAGCCAATCGTCTCGAATGCGACGGAACTGTGATCGTAGAGTGCTATCGTATTTCCAGTTGCGTTGAGGGAACTTCTCCCTCATAAATCCGCTTACTTTCTTGAGTAATGGGCTGACAAACTTCGACGTCCATCCGTCGTTCCTTTGATCATTGAGGAAGCCTAGGAAAGTGAACACCTCGGCATTGGTCCAATGCCTACCATCCCCGGATTTGGGGCCTCTGCGGGCATTGGTATTAGGGACCTCGCTAGACATGGTGGAATGATGTACAGCTAAATTGATTTGCGATATGCATGTGAAGAAGACGCGTGACGCGAACCTTTACGTTTATGTACCTACCTACCTAGGTACATACCTGCCTCATGAGTCATGGCAGGTTGCATTGTGGATCCTTGAGTGCTCTGTGGAAAGTGTGCTAGGTACCTAATGATGTATCATGTACTCCGTACCTCCTAGGTAGGTATGTATCGAGGTATGTATCATGTATTTTGTACCTATGTACGTACCTAGACTCTAGGCTGCTCTAGGGACCTAGTATGTAGGCTCATGCAATCATTGTCTTACTCATTGCGCCCGTCGTACTCACCCAAGAAGATCGTCAAATGGATTGTAAGCCGCTCACTAGACATTGTGTCGTCCTCCCCAAAGAACTTTCCGAAAGTCCAACTCTACATTTCTTTCCACGCCCATGTCGATCTGAGAATCACTAAAAAAACAGAACCCAAAGGACGTGTACAGTATAAATGACTCATGAGGCATAAGAATTGTCGCCGGTCAGGGCTGGCTTGATCGCTCGCTTTTGCTGCCAACCCTCTAACAGTGCGTCTTACGCGAACTAGTACATGGCAATAGAGCTTGCCCTCCATCGCCATGCGCAAGTTTCTAGCATGGTCTCTCGAGGCGTCCTGGAGCGGGCAATCCGCGATCAAGTGCTTCTTTGATTGGCATAGGTAGCACTTCTCCGAACCGCCTTCATCAGAACTGTTGCTGTTTCTTCTGGTGTGATGGTTTGGGTGTCGATATGGCCCGGTCTGTCGTCGTGTCGCGTTGGCACGTTCCTTGTCCTTGCTGCTGTTGAGGACCAGCAACTCGGCTTCTGTTTCCCCACGCACGCAAAAAAAAAAAAAAAAAAAAAAAAAAAAAAAAAAAAAAGAAAAACCGCGCACACAGAAGTGTCTATGACTCAAGCGGCATCGGCCACTGCTGTTCCGGAAATTTACTCATTAACTGCACGCCGTGTTCTCGTGCTGTCTCCCTGAGCTGGTCCAAAAATTCGTCATCAACACATGTCGTGTAGATAGTTTTGAGATGCGTGACCTTCATGATCGAAACCACCAGGCTCACAAAGTTGGGTGTTCTATATTTCCAAGAATTTATTTTCAGCGTTCGCAGATTCGGGAACGTGGCCAGGAATTGAGGCAGGGGCGAACCCTCGTCATTTTCAGCATCGATCGAAAAGCGGAATCCATAGATTCCCAAGGTGTGAATTGAGGGAGTCCCGCGCAACCAGTCATAACCTCTTAAATACGAGAAATTTTTCTCTCTAATGGTGTAAGAGTCCTCAAGGGGATCAAGGCCCCCGTTCCAAGAGAACCTGCCGGTGAAAGAATCCATTTGCATGAAAGGGCTGGCGTAATGCTCCATGGGGAAGACAAGGTCGAGAGACGTCAACTGTTTGGCCATGATGGCGTTAGAGAGCAATATTCGACCTCCGTCGGGCGTGATGGAGAATGAAGGCGATTCAAAGGAACGCAGATTTCTGAAATCTGAATATTCGGCAACGTCAACATCAGAGAGCAGATCTTCATCTTTTTGGCGAAACCTGCAAGGCCAGTTCTCTCCTTCGAGGTTAATATTTCTTATGTTGTAGTGAGTTGAGTGCCACCAGGTATCGAAGCGTCTCACGCGTTTCTTCTATTTCGTCTTCCAGTTTGTCAAGTTCAAGCATTTGGCATATTTCCGTTTCTTCAGGTTCCCAGTCGTGGTACTTGAGTACCTTTAGGTGTGGCCATACATCCCCCCATTTTGTTCGTCGAATCAGCGCGCGATCTAGTACCAGAAATGGAATATCGGGGCCAATCCAAAGCTGTTCAAGTCTGGGAAATGCGCCTGAGAGAGAGAACTAAGAAGGTTAAACAATTTAGCTTCTCGCTTTCACGCGCGTCCTCTCTCCTTCGCTAAATGTGGCGACAAAGAGCAGAAAAAAAAAGACAAAAAGGAAGGCAGGGAGAAGAAGAAAAAGGAGGGCAATGAAATAAACGAGCGTGGCGAAGGCTCTTCGGGGCGAGGGAACATACTATAGGAAACGAATTATTGTCTTCCGGGAGACCGCCTATGTGCAAAGTCTTCAACTGGGGAAGATGAGGTACCATCCCGCGATGCCATTGCGTTGGAATTCCCACAAAGTTCAGGTGCTCCAAAGAGCTGGCGGCATTTTGGAGGAACGTCTGAGGGAATCCCCCGTAACAATCTACGTCTTTTTCGATGAAATTACAGTACTCACCCGATAAAGAGACGTGCCTGAGACGGGTCCATTTGTTCTTATGCGCTGGAAGCCCCTGGTGTAGCATCCCATAAATTTCCAAGTGCTCCAGGCTCGGTGATAATTCGAGCAGTCGTGTCAAGGTTGGTCCAGGGTTATCAGAGCAATCTGTTATCACGATCTTTCTGGCACCTCCTTCTCCAGCCCAGGATAAAATCTTTTCTAGGTGATTGGGGTGTGGCTCCGGCGTGCACGGTGCACCACAATTGTGGAAAATCAACGTTTTTCCATAATTTCCTATGAACTGGGCTCGTGAGCTTGTAAGTCTATTCCTTGGAAACGCGCAAAATCCGACTATACATATCAAGCATATCATCAGCCAAGCCAGTTTACTTCACGAGTTATATAGTACCCGATACGAAAAAAAGGTGTGGCGGATCAACGTACAGAAGTTCAATCCAACTCAGGTTCGAGAAGATGTTCGAAACAATTTCAGCGGGCAGGCATAACGGATCTGATCTCCCCTAGAGTCTCAATACGGGTCTGATCAGTAGAGGGGCGCAGGCCTCGAAATTTCATGCAGAACTGCTTACATTTGGCCGTTGAGAGGCCAGTGACAGAATGCGTTCGGCATTCTTCACAGCGTGGTCGAGTTTGTCCAAGGCCTCGAATGTTGTAGCCTGAAGATCCAGGGCCTGGATATGGTCCACGTCGTCGCATTTGCCGAATGTTCCGCCAACGCCGCAATGACAAGTATAGGCTTCGCTGGAAATCGAACCTCCGTCGGCAGCGACCTTTTCAAAGTTTTTGCAAGTGCATCTGCGCCGTTCGATGTCCCTGTCGCACGGGCAGCTATTCATGGCCTGTGTTCCACGAACGGAGGAAATGTCAGACAGGTAGCTCCTTCAAGCGAGATCGACGGCTGCCACGACTATGTACCTACCTTGGTAAGGAGTTCCATCGCATGCTCGTGCATCTTGATCGCGTTCTCACGAGCTTGGCGACCGGACTCGATCAGATCACGTATCGTTGACTCGGACTCGAAGGCCTCCGAGGCACAGGCTGAAGACATGACGTGTCGGGTGAATTTCTGAGAACCCGCGAAGGGACACGACCTGGTGACGAAGTTATCGTGGTCACAGATGAGAACAATGAAAAAAAGATTAAACCACGAAGTGCAGAGCAAGGCCCTCATACCTGATGCAAGAAGCAACAGGGCAAATGTATCACCGAGTCGAGGCAATTTTACCCACAGAAACTGAGAATCCAAGACGCGACTGCGGAGTACGTCTCCTAGGTAGGTAGGTAGGTACCTTTCACACTTTCGACGCACAGTCTCACGCACCCTCCACGCCACATGTACATACTTTTTTTTCTTGAACTCAGGAATTTCACCAATTTCATCACCTCGCACACTCCTGTACTTTTGGAAGACAAAATTTGCTGAGATTACACTGACTGCAACATGAGCCTGAGTTGACCTCGGCACAAAGGCTCTGTCGTTCAAAGCCGGGCGCATACGTACCTAGAGGGGCTCGGTCTGTTGTAGTAGGAGAATGAGATTATGAGCAAGACAAAACCCCGATCGCCCAAAGAAAACAGCGTAAACGCGAACAGAAACAACCCAAGAAACACCTTTCCTAGGAGGCTAGGACGGAAAGTGGCGTTTATTGCCCTGTTGGACAGGTAATATGATACCGAGGGACAACCAGTCGGCAGTCTCATGATCTCATCTCGAACGGGGTTGTTTCTTGATGCATGATCCTATGTAATGACGTACGTACTACGACTTCCGTGCGCAGGGAATAGATCGACCCAAGGGTCAAGACAACTTCATTGGCTCTTCTCGTTCAACACCCTAAGGACAGGCAGGCCCCATCTCATATACTCATGTCCCATGGTCTGTTCAAACGTCGCACAAATAACACACATTGGAGCGTATTCTATGCCAACTACGGCTCCAGCGGCATCGGCCACTTCTCTATCGGATAATCAGACAACACTTGCACACCATATTGTTGTGCCGTCTCCTTCAGCTGGTCCAGAAATACACCATCGACACAATCCGTGTAAATAGTCTTGAGATTCGTGACCCCCAAGATCGCAACCACCACGTTCACAAATTCAGGGGTTCTATACTCCCAGGAACTGATTTTCAACGTCCGCAGGTTGGGAAATGTGGCCAAGAACTGCGGCAGGGGCAGATCCTCATCCGTTTCAGCATCGAGAGGGAAGCGGAAATCATGGCATCCCAACGTATGAATTGAGGAGGCACCGCGCAACCAGTTGTAGCCTTTTAAATGGCAAATATGTGTGTCTCTTTCGTAGCCCTGGTCAGGCCTCTCGGGGAAGTAAATGTCAAAGGATGTCAACTGCCCAGTCTTGATCGCGTTGGAGACCAATGTGCGAGCTCCTTCGGGTGAGATAGATGCCCAAATTTTAAGGGAACGCAAATTTTTCGAAGGTGGATACTGGTAAACGTCGAGATCGGAAAGCAGACCATGACTGCCGCTGAACAGGCGAGGCCAGTCCGTGCTCTCAAATATAAGACTTACATGTTGTAATGACTTGAGAGACATCAGGTATCGGAGCGTTGAATATGAATTTGCTGCATCATCATCGATTGATTGTAGGGATTTAAAGCACTGGAACTTGAGTACCTTCAGATGTGGCCATACCTCATCCCATTTCCCTCGCCAGATCTCCACAGGCTCCAAGGCCAGGTATGGCATATCGGAGGCAATCCACAGCTGTTCGAGTCTTGGAAAGGCGACGGAGAAATGGAACTAAGAACGCTCAATCAGTTATTTTCTCGCCTTCACGCGCGCCTCCTAGATCTTGACCTGTAGCAAACCGTCGCAGGTAAAAAAAAAACGAGACAAAAGACTAGTAGTCTGTAGACAGAACGAAGAAGGAAAATGAAAGAAGATGTTACCATTGCAGCCCTTTGGGGTTGGGGGAACATACTATAGGAAACGGGGCAAAGTTCTCCTCGTGTCTCTCACTGCGCACTTGCAAAGTCTTCAGCTTGGGAAGCAGAGGTAATGATGACGTTTCGCGATACCATTGCAATGGGATTCCCGAGAGGTTGAGATGCTCCAGAGAGCTGGCCAGATTTTGAAGGAACATCTGTGGGAGTCCCCCGGGGCTGTCCACTTCAGAGTCGTTGAAACTACTCCAATCACTCGAAATTATGACGTTTCTGAGTTGGTTCCAAATCTTCTTATTCGAAGGAAGCAACATAGGTAATAGGTCAACGAGCTCCAAATGCTCCAGGCCAGGTGATTCTTCGAGTAGCTGCGTCACGAGGGCATCAGTGTAACCTCTGCATTCTACCACGATCTTCCTGGCACCCCCATCTCCTGCCCAAGACAAAACCTCATGTATCTGGGAGGGTGATGGCATTAGCGCAGAGCCCGCGCTGCGATGGGGGAATACAATGTTTCTCCATAATCTTCCATGCACGGGGCTCGTGAGCACGCGTTTCCAATTCTTGGAAACGCCCAGAACGCGACTATCAAATTCATAGTATCAGCCAAAACAGTTTGACCACAATTCGATACCCGATACGTGGAAGAGGGAGAGCAGATCAACCTACAGAATTTCGGTCCAGCTCAGGTACGAGAAGATGAGTCCGACAATTTCGGCAGGCAGGCGTAACGGATCTAGTCTCAAGGTCTGCCGGTGGAGAGCATGCAGTTGCTGAGCCTCAACTGATTAGAAACCAAACCTGTGACGGTGTGTCATGATGACTTGGGCCGAAGACCGTGCCATCTCACCTGTAATTTGAGAGACGACTCAGACGAGTCTTGGCCAGTGAGCCTATTTGCGTCGATCCCAGCCTTATACAGGTTCCGAGCATGCTCTCCCTTGTTTCTCAGCCGAACAAGATTGCCCAGACGAATATATCCCTGGATTCGGGTCTGGTCAGCAAAGAAGTGCCAGTGTCAAGATGCCTCAGGTAGGACTGCTTACATCTGGCAGTTGAGGGGCCAGTTCCACCATCCATTCGGCGTCCCTTACAGCGAGGTCGAGTTTGCCCGTAGCCTCATACATTGCAGCTCGCAGATCCAAAGCCTGAATGTGATGCACGTTGTCGCACTTGCTGTACTTCCAGGGAGTTCCGCAAGTTTCATGATCAAGCATCGATTCCTCGAAGATCGACTCTCCTGAGATACCGACTTCTTCATAGCATTTGCAAGTGCATGGATGGCGTTCGATGCCTCTGGCGCAGGGGCAGCTCCTCATGGCCTTTCGTTGATATGAAAGGGAAATGTCAGACACGTCACACGTGGTTGCTTCAAACACTCTCGGACTCTGCCACGAAATCTTACCATGGTTAAGAGCTCCAACGCACGCTCATAATCTTTGGTCGCCGCAGCATCACAGACGCGGGCCGCCGCGGAAGAAGCGCCGGCCGACTCGAGTTTTAGGCGACCAGACTCGACCAGATCTGCCATCGCGAGCTCAGGATCCGGAGCACGGGATGAAGAAATGACGTGTAGGAAAGACCGCGAGAATCTCGCGCATGGTAAATATGTGGTAACAGTAAGTATCGTGAGAGCGCATGAAATTGTCTCATGCACCGCTTTGTTTCACGTGTCGCCGTGACACGACGTGCCGTTTGCCTTTTCAAAGTTTCCACCAGTCTCCACACACGGTAGGTAGGTACCTACATAGGTACCTACCTACGTGTAAGTACATACCTAGGTATCTCTAGGTACACGTAAGGCAGCCCACGTAAGGCAGCCCAACAAGGCACTAACAGCAACTATCCACTCCCTGGAGCCATAGGAGTGCTTGCTCGCAGCTCAGGGTGCAGTCGCCACTGCTCAGTGCTTCACTTGCTTACCCTTCCTCGAGAGTCGAGACTTGGAGTGACATAGGTACTTTGCATCTGTTCGTAGGGTGGGTACATTATTAGGTACCTACCTCCTAGGCTCCTAGTAGGTAGGTACGTACATACATGTAGTGAACAAAAGGTACAATCCCAATTTCAAAGCCAAAGAATTGACAGAAATACGTTTAAATTGAAGTACGAAAGCACAATGTAAGTCAGATAATTGCGATACTCCTCATCAAGCTGCAACGTAACTAGCTGCAAAACTCTGTCCATTGACCTGATCAGTGATGAAGACTGAAGTGAGCCTTCGGACCGCCAAAGAGGCATCATTGATAGCCTCATAGGGGGCACCTAGACCAAGCTCTTGAGTCTTCATGAACCCGACGAACTGGCTTCCTCCGCCTTAAACTACCTACCTTTCTCTGTAGCCTCAAGCTGCCGGCGAAACGTGACTGACGGAAAAAAATGCGGGAATCTACTCCAATAGTTGTACATCTACGTGATAGATGATGCCACTGCCGTCAATGAAGCGATATTTATTGCCTTACGGACTGTTTAGAAATAGACTCTGCGCATGTAGTGATACGCCACTCAAAGCATGGGTATATACTCGATCGCGGTCTCACGTCGCGCACGCACGCACAGAAACCAAACATTGAAGCGTAGTCTATGCCATCCACGGCTCCAAATGCATCGGCCAACAATTGCACGCCATATCCCTCTGCCGTCTCCATCAGCTGGTCAAAGAATAGGCCATCGACACATGGCGTGTACAAAGTCTTGAGATGCGTGACCTCCAAGACCGCACCCACCACGTCCAAGAATTCGGGTGTACTGTACTCCCAGGAACAGATTTTCAACGTCCGCAGGTTGGAAACGTGGCCAAGAACTGTGGCAGAGGCAGATCCTCGTCCGTTTCGGCATCGAGAGGGAAGCTGAATTGGTAGCATCCCAACGTATGGATTGAGGGGGCTCCGCGCAACCATTCGTAGCCTTTCAAATGGCGAATACTTCTGACTCCAATTTCGCCGGTGGGAGAGTCCTCGGGGAAGACAACGTCAAAGGATGTCAGCTGCCCAGTCTTGATCACGTTGGAGACCAATGTTCGAGCTCCTCCGGGCGAGATGGGCGAGGAAAGGATGAAGGAACGCAAATTTTTGGAAGGTGAATGCCGAGCAACGTCGAGCGGAAAAAGTAGACCATGATGACCCCTGAACAGATCGTTCCAGTCCACACTCTTGAAATCAAGGCGTAGATGTTGTAGTGACTTGAGAGACATCAGGTAGCGGAGCGTTGGATGTGATAATGCTGCATCATCATCATCAATCGAGTCAAGATATTCCGTACAATTGAACTTAAGTACCTTTAGGTGGGGCCATACATCATCCCATTTCCCTCGCCAGATCTCCAAAGGCTCCAAGGTCAAGTATGGTATGTCGGAGTTAATCCACAGCTGTTCGAGTCTTGGAAAGGCGACGGAGAGACAAAACTGAAAACGGTCAATGAGTGATATTCTCGCCTTCACGCGCCGCCTCGGAGATTTATACGTGTAGCGAAAGAAGTAAGAAAGAATGAGACAAAGACTAGAAGAAGAAGAAGAAAGATAATAGAAAATATCGTCACTGAGGCTTTTTGGGGTGGAGGAAACGTACTATAGGAAACCGGGTATAGTCGGTACGATCGTCCATGTGCAAGTACTGTGACATTCGCAAAGTCTTCAGCCTGGGAAGCAGAGGCAATGACGACGGTTCGTGATACCATTGCCATGGGATATCCTCGAGATCAAGATACTCCAAAGAGCTGGCCGCATTCTGGAGGGAGCATTCGGGGGAAGCCTCCGGGACTGTCCACTTGAGGGCGGTCGTAATGACTCATACAAATGGTGAAGCTCCTGAGTTGATTCAGTATCTTCTTGTTCGAACGAAGCGATGGATCTGATACGCAGTTAAGCTCCAAATACTCCAGGCTGGGCGATGCTTCGAGAAGCTGCGTTACGATGCGTTCAGTGAGTCCCCCGCCATGATTAATGACGATCCTCCTCGCACCTCCATCTCCTGCCCAAGACAGGATCTCACGCAGCTGCAAGGGGAACGGCACCCGCTTCAAGCGTCGATGGGGGAAAACAATGTCTCTCCATAATCTTTCATGCACGGGGCTGGTGAGCACGCGTTTCCATTGCTTGGAGACGCGCAGAATGATACTGTGCAGTATGTGATGCTTGGTATCAGCCAAAACAGTTTGGCCGCAAGTCGATACCCAATGAGGGAAAAAAGCAAAAGAGGGGGCGAATCAACGCACAGAATTTCAATCCAGCTTAAGTACGAGAAGATGCGCCCGACAATCTCAGCGGGCAGGCATATCGGACATTTTTTCAAGACGTATCGGCGGAGGGCATACAGTTGCTGAGCCCCAACTGATTAGAAATCGAAACGTGCTATGACGTGTGCCATGATCACCTTGGACCCAAGACCATCTCACCTGTAATTTGGGTGACGAGGCTTGGCCAGTGATCCTATTTGCGTCGATCCCAGATTGATACATGTTCCAAGCATACTTTTCAATACCTTGCAACCGGGCAAGATTCCCCAGACGAAGATATCCCTGAGTTCGGGTCAGCCAGGGTCAAAGTGCTTCAAGTAGGACTGCTTACATCTGGTAGGTGAGGAGCCAGTTCCACCATCCATTCGGCGTCCTTTACAGCGAGGTCAAGTTTGCCCATTGCCTCATACGTTGCAGCTCGTAGATCCAAAGCCTGAATGTGATGTACGTCATCGCACTTGCTGTACTTCCAGGGGACCTCGCAATCAACATGATCCCTCATGGCCGAGTGAAAGATCGAACCTCTGTCGTCACAGATCACATCAAAATATTTGCAGGTGCATTTATCCTGTCCGATGCCTCTGGCGCAAAGGCAGCGTCTCATGGCCTTTGATTAATAGGAAGCAAATTTCAGACACGTGGTTTCTTCTGACAATCTCGGACGCTGCCATGAAATATTACCATGGTTAAGACCTTCAACGCACGCTCGTAATTTTCGGTCGCCGCCGTACCACAGGTGCGTGCCGTCTCGATCGTGACGCGACCAGACTCAACTAGACCTGCCATCGTGGTCTCAGGCTCCGGGGCACGGGATGAGGAAATGACGTTAGGAAATACGGCAAGTATGTACGAATACTCTGTATGCTTCGCTGTTTCACGCGTCGCGGTGACACGACGGTGACATTTGCCTTTTGCAAATTCCGGGGTGGAGTACCACCACGAACGCCGACGATTTTAGCCAAACTCTTGCAGATTCTCCTTAATTGCATATTTTAGACGCGCTAGTCATTCTCGTTTGCCATTTCGCTGATAATAAGATGTGGGAATTTTCTCAAATGCATAGATTTCAACTTTGCAGACGCCATGATGTACGGGCTCGCGTAATAAATGCCTGCGTTAGGGAAAAATGCGAAGAATATACGGACTTCGCCATTTCTGCAGCGAACCATGAAAACCCAAAAATTGTAACAGGCTACCTACACAGCGTTGCTCGCGCCGCGATCAGTCGGAGTGACAGTGTGACTCGAGACCTTATCAGGTACCTCAAGTCGTATGTTACACGTACATAGGTACGTACCTACCTATGTACCTAGTTACCCCTGATATGACATAGACCCAGAATTTATCGTTAAGTCGAGGATATCGTCTTATGGCGAATCGTTATATCGGGGTCTGACTTGAAAGAACGCGAAAATCCCACCACTTGTGCCGACGCATCAATTTTTAGCTTCATCCAAAAACCAACCCAGCCATGACTACGCCACCACACCCTTTGAAGCCATTCAAAAAACATTCGACTCCACGCACTAGGAATCGCGTCCATTCAGCCTTAATATGTTGGAAAGGCCAACACGAAACCAAAATTCCTTCTTCGAAAAATCAAGTGCAAAGTTCACAAAGAAGAGTGTGGAATAAACTTGAATAACTTCGCAATTGACTCATCATCATCATTGATCATCTTGCCGTCACGGTCACCACGCTCATTCGGTCAATACTCTCATCCTTTTACAACCATAATTATAATAATCATGCCTTCTTCTTTCGAACGCGAAATCTACAACGCAACTTTATGTACTATCTTGTACTGGGCAGTCCATACCGATGATCTCGATGACACCAATGACCTTGCCGACTTCATCGAAGAGGCACTCCTGGCTTACGCCCTCAATAGACAGAAGGAGGTAGAGAAAGATCCGGCCATCATCGAGGACGCTTTCGAACACGAAATCTACACGGCAGCATTATGTACTATCTTGTATTGGGCAGTCTTTACCGATGACCTCGATGACACCGACGACCTTGCCAACTTCCTCGAAGAGGTCCTCCGGGCCTACGCCCTCAAGTATAACAGGCAATCGGCCAAGCAGATCGCTAATGACGAGGGCATTCTCCCGGGCCTCGTTTATGGAAATAAGGCACTGTTCACTACGCAAGATTGGGGGATCTCACCAAAAGGGCGAGGGCCCCTGACCAAGCTAACAAAACAGAATTTGCGACGTTTGCAGACAAACATAAATCAAGAGTCACCATTCACTACCACCAAAGAGCATGTCTAAAAAGTGTCTGTTGGGTTAACAGGGGTGTATTCACATCACTATGGGATGCGCATCATTAGGGGGGGTGAGACAACTGCCTTCATATTTCGTTGTATATACGAACAAAGGTATCTTGATGGTGTCTATCTAGGAACAGAAGAAGAGAAAAGGGGATCCCAACTCGCATGGCGTTGAGGGCATGCAGAGTCTGCGTACTGTGGGGTGGTTGTACCCAATCGGCATGTGTGCACCACATGCAATTGGGTATAGCTGAATGTACCCGACAGTACACGTAGACTAGCGATTCCAACAGTGTCAATTCGCGCTCAAGTTTTGTAACAAGCCTCTTGCGTAGTTTCGTTGCGTTTGATGGACAGATGAATGCGCTGTTGAGTGCGGCGATGGACAGACCCCAGGAGTGGGATCCCAATTTCAAACCCTCAAATAATTATCGGAGTGTAGCTAGGACATAGACAATTCCAGCCCTTCTATCGTGGAGGTAGTTATAAAGTAGAAACAATGTATATAGTATTTCTCATCAAGCAGCAACGTGATCGGTTCCCTGCCCATTGACCTGAAACTGAGGAGCGTCAAAAGGGCCATTGACGATAGGCCAAGCTGTCGAATCTTCATCAACTCGACGATCTTACTTTGTCCGCCGCGATCTGCCTTCCATCAAGCCTCGAGCTGAGAATATGACGAGACTGATGGAAAACACGTATATCTGGTCCAAAAAACGTACATGTACGTGATAGATAGACCCACTGCTATCGACGAAGCATTACATCTATTGCCTTTCAGACTATTTAAAAATGAAATCTGCGCATGTCATTGTACGCCGCTCGAACCAGGGGCATTTACTCAATTTGATCGCGCACACACGAAAGACAAACATTGAAGCGTATTGTAATTTGTATGCCATCTATGGCTCCAGCGGTATCGGCCACTGCTCTTTCGGAACATCGGCCAACAATCGCACACCATATCCTTTTGCCGTCTTCCTCAGCTGGTCAAAGAATACACCATTGACACGTTTCGTGTACAAAGTCTTGAGATGCGTGACCTCCAAGACCGCACCCACCACGTCCAAGAATTCGGGTGTACTGTACTCCCGGGAACAGATTTTCAACGTCCGCAGGTTGGGAAACGTGGCCAAGAACTGTGGCAGAGGCAGATCCCTCGTCCGTTTCGGCGTCGAAAGGGAAGCGGAAATCATAGCATCCTAACGTATGGATTGACGGAGCTCCACGCATCCATTCGTAGCCTTTCAAATGGCGAATACTTGTTTCTCCAATTTTGCCGGTGGAAGGCTTCTTGGGGAAGAGAATGTCAAAAGATGTCAGCTGCCCAGCCTTGATCGCGTTGTAGACCAATGTTCGAGCTCCTTCGGGCGAGATGGGCGAGGAAAGGATGCAGGAATGCAAATTACTGGAAGGTGAATACTGGGCAACGTCAAGATCAGAAAGTAGACCATGACGACCCCTGAATAGCTGGGGCCAGTCCTTGCTCTCGAAATTGAGATATATGTGTTGTAGTGAGTTGAGAGACGTCAGGTATCGGATCGCCATAAGCGAGATTTCCGTTTCGGTGTCTGAACCTAGAGACCACACATACGTGAACCGGAGTACCTTGAGATGTGGCCATACGCCATCCCACTTTCCTCGCCAAATTGCCATGGGCTCCAGCCCCAGGTATCGTAGGTCATTGCGAATATCAAGCTGTTCGAGTCTTGGAAAGGATATCGAGAGATAAATTGCTCCAGGCCGGGTGATGATTCGAGCAGCTGCATCACAAGTGGTTCAGGGAACCCCGCGTCTTTGACTATCACGATCTTCCTGGCACCTTGCCACCTCCATCTCCTGCCCAGGAAAGAATGCTTTTTACCTGGTCAGGGCGTGGCATCGTATTCAAGCTCTCACCGGGGAAAACAATGTTCCTCCATAGTATTCCATGCACGGGGCTCGTGAGCTCACGTTTCCATCTCCTGGAAACGCGCAGAACGAGACTATCACATGCATAGTATCAGCCAAAACAGTTTGACAACGAGTTGGTACCCGATACGCGGAACAGGGGGGGCGGAGCACCGTACAGAATTTCAGTCCAGCTCAGGTATGAGAAGATGAGTCCGACAATCTCGACGGGCAGGCGCAATGGGTCTTGTCTAAAGAAACGCCGGTTGAGGGGTTTGCGCGCACCGTAAAGTTGCTGCCGCAGATCCGCAAATTCGCGACTCGTTAGAGACCAAACCTGGCTGCGTCCTATCGGCTTGGGGACGAAGACCATACAATCTCACCTGCAACTTGGGCGACGATTCTACGACGGTGTCACTGTTTGCCTCGATGCCAGCCGTATACACCTTCCAAGCATACTCGTCATTCTTTTGCAATCGTGCAATGTTCCCCAGACGAAGGTATCCCTGAAGTCGCAACTAGTCAGCGAAGGGGCGCAGGCCTTGAGCTGCTCAGACAGCATTGCTTACATCTGGCAGTCGAGGGGCCAGTTCCAGCATCCATTCGGCGTCCTGCACCGCGCGGTCGAGTTTACCCAGAGCTCCGTACGTTGCGGCTCGAGAATTCAGGGCTTGAACATGGTGCGGGTTGTCGCACTTGCTGAATGTTCTGCCAACATCACAATGACAAGTAGACATTGCTTCACTGAAAATCGAGCCCCCTTGGGCAGCGACCTGTTCATAGTTTTTACAGGTGCATCTATCCCGCTTGACACCTCTGGCACAGGAGCAGATACACATGGCCTTTTTCAAAAATGTCAAATAGTTAGCCTTTTGAAACACCCTCATGCTCTTTGAGAAAAGGTCACCCTGGTGAAGAACGCCGACGCACCACTGTATTTTTTGGCCAGGTAAGAATGGCGCCCATGCTGGATCAGATCGGCCATCGTGGGCTCGGCACGGGATGAAGACATGACGTGTTGGATAGATTGCGAAAAGCTCGCGCATGTGTACATATACAATATGTATATATATATATATATATATTGTTGCACAAAAGAATGGGCGCAGCCGTCTGGCCACTGTTTTGTGCTTGTATATGCCCCTATATACCCTGCGATACACCCCCTAGCCATCAGGGCGTTAGGGACTTATGGCTACATTTAGCACGGCGTCCTCAGGTTTCCTGGGCGTTCCCCTTCGTTGTTGAAGTAGGGGTCGATTTTAAGCGTATCATGAATGAGGTGTACATGTTGGGGGCTCGAACTTGCGCCCTAGCGCGCAGTGAAGGTTGCAGGATGTTTTATCCTCCCGGGCTCATAAAGGTATCGCACAAAAGAATGGGCGCAGCCGTCTGGCCACTCTGATGTGCGGTGAATACCCCTATATACCCTGCGACATATATATATGGTAACAGTTGGTTTCGTGGCCGCAGATGAAAATGAGCTGCAGGTCACACTCCAACAGGCAACACCGTACACGGCAACAAGTACGTACCTTAGGTACATAATGTAGGTACTCCGTAGGTGACGCCGTTGGCGAAGGAGCAGAGCTCGGCCAATCAGAAGCTGAGCAATTGGGGGCTCAAGGAGATTCAACGAGAGCCAATCATTTCGCCAAGCCTTTCATGGCTGCCCCACAGACATTTGAGAGCCCTCGAGATTTCCGCTTCGCTCGCCAATTACTGGCGAGGGATTCAATTTGCGGGGGATAAGATTGATTCCCCCGCCAGTACATATGTATGTATGTACATAGCAGAAAGAATGGGATTCACTAATAAACAAGGAGACATTCCCGAGTTGGTTGCATATCTTTCTGTTCCAAGGGAGCGATTGGCCTGATGGGATTGCGTGGTTCTTCCAGTAGCTATCACGATTCACGAGTGGTTCAGGGAATCCCACGCCGTTTTCTATCACGACGTTCCTGGCATTTTCTGCCACCTATCAACCTCCTTCTCCTGGGACTCGGGAGGTACCTATATATGATATGCACATACTCCGTACATGGCAGGTACATACTGTATACATGTGTATATAACGTATGTACTCCGTACATGGCACCTACCCGGTATGTACACAGTACATAAACCTCAAGCCGCGACTTGCAGCGACATAAGAGAATAGTCAAGAGTACATACACAGACAGAATGCGATCCCAACTTCAAAGCCTCAAATAATTGACGGAATGTATGTAGGACATCGAGAATTCTACCGACTTAATTGCAGTACTTCCATCGTGGGCCACTTATGCAGTAGAACCAATGTGTATATACAGTATTTCTCATCAAGCTGCAACGTAGTTGGTCCCCTGCCCATTAACGTGAAACCGAGGAGCGTCAAAGGCATCAACGATAGGCCAAGCCGTCGAGGCTTCGTTCTGACTTCTTTCGCCGTGAACTGCCTTCCCATCAAGTCTCGAGTTGAAATCGAAAAGGGACTTATGTAATAGGTTGATGGGTAACACGTCCATCTGGTCCAATAAACGTACATGCTGTAAGGGTTCGTCACGGATATTGGATGTATGCGCGAGAGGAAATGGTTATCAATAAAACTAAAGAAGAAGGAAAGAAAGAGAAAGGACAAGAATGCCCTCCTAGCTGTTTAAGTACCTCCACGCCCAGTGGGGGAGTCTCAAGTAATCATCCCAGGCTTGCCGCTTATCTATCCACGATTAGTCAAAGACTAATCCATAACACATGCACCGTGATACATGGTGCTACTGCTATCGATGAAGCGATATATCTATTGACTTGCGGAGTATGTATCTCGAGATGGAATATGCACATGCAGCTATTTCCTGCTCAAACTACCGCTCAAACTATGAGTACTCATTTGTGCGTCCAGTCGCACAATCTTCTATGGCATGTATGACGGTATCTGTATTGATACAAAGCTCGAGCCATAGGCAAGAACACTCGGAAAAAAGAACACCACCCAAAAAAAGAATACAGGAAGGGGAAGATATGTGAGGTAAGGGAAGAGCAGCGGGACTCCAAAGACACGCTGCGTCTATGTAGCACCATCTACCGGCCGCTTCACGGGATGCGCCTCCGTGTTGAACACCCACTCATCCAGGCTGAGTACGCTCTCGTCTTCAAAGGTGAGAAAGAAGTACTTTGTCGTCTCGGCGAGCCAAAAAGTCTACAAGGCAGAAACAAATTAGCATCATGACAAGGTTCGACAACCGAAGTCAACATTGACCCCCCTACATCCTATCCTCACGGGCTGCAACAAGGCGACATGTGTACTCACCTCCATGGTATCTACTTTGTGACTTCCTCGCCTCGTCGCATCCGAAATCGTCGCAAACGCCAACTCTGTCTCCGCCTCCCTCACGATGCCCTCCCACATGCGCCACGCGGCCTCCCGCCAGGTCACATCCCCCGTCACACGCCACATATAAAAGACGCTCTCGATAGCCTCCGGCCGTAGCATATAGCGCGTATCGTCGGTGCGAAGAAATCCAACCGGCAGATCTGAGCGGGAGCCGCTGCCCCTAGCGGCGAACACGGCCTCCTTGTACGGGCACGGGGCGTCCATCTCGGGGCACTTGTACAAAGTACTCGATTCCGGCATGACATTAGTCTCGAACGAGTCGTACGCCCACACACAACCGGCGGTGAGACGGCCCGCGAGTTGGATGTAGTCGTCGCGGCGCATCAACTTTCCCGCAAGAGCATACATTCCGCCCACAAAACACGTCAGATGCTGCATTGACGCCTCAGGATCGCGCTGCGTAGCAGAAACATCCATATTGCCGGACATGAGGATATCCTCATCCGTGGGGGTCATGGGTTTAAACAGCAAGTCGCGCCGACCCGCATCCAGCGCCGTGGTTGTCATATCCGCGTACTGGAGGTCCAAGCCCCCCAACAGAGCATACATTTTGGGGAGATATTCGTATTGCGAGTCTGCGCCAGCGCCGAAAGTAAAGAAGCCGTCACGGATGGTCCCTTGCCGGAAATCCATGTCCCACGGCCACAGCCCCGGCGCTTTCGTATGGTTCTGATGCTCGTAAAAGAACCGTTTGACTCTTTCTGTCGCGTCGTAGTACTTTGGGTTACCAGTAATCTGACTGAGACGGGTAAATTCAACGCAGAGAGAGCCGCTTGCAGCTCCGGAAATGCTGACATCGCCGGTCGTATCGCCGGCTTGGGCCTTTGTGTAGCTGAGCCAATGCGTCGGAAGACGATTGGGCGTGTCAAACGCCATGTACAGCGCATCGCCGAGCTCGACGGCCTTGCGGAGAAGAACCTCCTCCTGGGACAAGTCATATGCGGACAGCAACCCCCCCAGGTACCGGATCGTCACTTCAAAAACATTGATCGTGCTACCGTCGTGCTCTGACCAGTTTATCTTGGCGACTTCCTGAACGGCCTCGTAAAAATCATCCTTGAGTCCCATGATCCATAGGGAGTCCAAGGCGTCGACGAGCTGTGCTGACCAGCCCGAGAAGGTTGTCTTCCCTTTGCCAGAGAGAGGCATTAGCTCATCTCGGCCCCACGCATGCTTCTTGTACGCTTTCCAGCTCTTGATGAAGGCATTCCTGATGGCTTCCTTGCGTGCAACCGCGGTACCTGGCCTGCCCTGGGTGGCTGTCCGATGCTGAACCCGCGGCAGCGTCTTTGGCGTCCCCGAGGGCAACGGGACAGTGCCGTTGGGAGGGTGGAAGATCTTGGCTTTGCTCCAGTCGATCGTGCTGGGAACAAAGGTGACATTACGATGACCGTGAGGGGACGTGGCCGAAAGCGGTGAAGTCGACGATGGGAACCTCAGGGGCAGTTGAGTAGCCGTCCATCCCTGCCAGACGAAGAAGGTGACGAGAACGAGGAGAACGAGAGCGGTGGTGTAGCGACGGGGCGGAGGGCATTGCATATGAGTGAACATTATGCCAGCATGTCCATGTGAGAGAGGTTAAGAATGATCAGTGGGAGTACTCCGTAGACTGAGTGCATGGTCAGGGACAAAGGAGCACCTCATTCACGTGCCAGTCGCTCAACTGCCTTGTCGGGGCGCATCATTGATCAACGATGATGCAACGGCGCTTGCAGGCCCCTGCGGCCCTGCCACCTGACCCGCCTGTGGGGTGGCACCCGTGCCGTCACGGCAACTCGTGCGCTGCTGCCTGTGATCCCTGCCTGCCGCTCGTGAGTCGTCGTACTGCCTGTTTATTAGCGCGTTCGTATCACGCCTCGGATCCACTTGGGCGGGTGTGCTGCATAATCTGCATTCGATTTCGGATGCCTGCCCCAGGGGAACTGCTCGGGTATTACGGGGCTCCACCATAGGTCCAGAGGTATGTACATATGTAGGTATGTACCCATGTGTAGGTAGGTATGTAGTACTCCATACATTACAAGGTACATACCAGGTAGGTACCTATGTGTACCTAATATACGGAGTACCTCCACAGTCCACTGCCCCTTCAGAAGTTCAGAGTCCCACGTGAGAGATGTAACGGCCAGTCAATGTGCTATCCAACTGAGCTACACACCCCGCAAAAGGGTACGATTCCAAGACAACTGCTGACTTGGAATTAGCACATATAGACGACTGACTGACTTTGTGACACTTCGTCACAAGAGACAAGGCCACAGCCATTATTACTCCGTACAACGAAATGCATGTTCACGTGGCTTCTCAAACTTCCGTACTTCCACACTTTCATCCTCATGTCATAGCATAAGTTTTTAAGTGTAATGGTTAGGTACTTGTCGCATGTAATTTGACATCCTCTCACCAGCCAAATTCACCTTTCTCCAAGTTTCCACAATTTGATTTCTCATACCTACTTTGACCACGTTTATTCCCATGGGCCATCGGGACCATCTCTGAACATTACATGTATCATCACCCACGATAATTCAGGAGTCATCGCAGCTCCATTTTATTCTCTCGCATCTGTTTATATAATGAATGTATCTCGAGTTGGTCGTCAAATCACACAGTAACATACATAGCACTAACCATTACTTCTCCTCAAAATCGATCCATTCAGCCATCTCCGTGACCCATCTACCACAGGCGGTTCACTCAGATCGAAACTGGCAAACGCATGTGCCTCGCGCCCGAGTGTTCTTGCATATGATAGCGTGGACTGACCCCATTGATCTCGCCTTGCATCGATGTCCTACTCCAGCCTGCCGCGGTCAAGTTGTCCGTTTCTGTCGAAACTTCGTACCTTTACAGCCTCCTGCCACTTGCAGCCGGTGCGCCGTCTTCAGCAGTGGTCTTCGCATGCTCTAAAAAGAATTGGGCACAGAAAGGTCGTCGGCCGCGCAGGCTGCCTCTGGCTCTGGCTCTGCCCCTGCCCTGTCAGTAGCCACTTTACAGCTACATGAGATTCAGAGAACGCGCCGTCGTTCATCCCCGAGTCGCATCTTCCTGACACTGCACCTGTCGGATGCTGCTCGACACTCTGCATCGCATCTCTCATCGTCATCTCAGCCGTGGCTAGTCTACCTCGTTCATGCGGCCACCCACCCACGCTCACGCCTGTCAGCTAGGACTCAAGTTCTGCGAGCGCCCTTCAGCAACCGTTTCGCCCCCGCCTATTGCGTCAGCCTGCTCAGCAGTATTTGTCGCCTTCTCAATGAAATCACACAAAATCAGCTTCTCTGGCCGTTCCGCGTGCCACTTGATCAATCGTAACCGCCGCCAATCTGACTGCGGAAAGCAGTGCTAATGCTCTTCTCATCATCATCATATCGTCGGCCAAACCCGCTTCCTGGTCCAATGCGCCCGTTGCTCTCCACATACTGCTTGAGCCTATCACTCTGCGTATACGAGACCGGACGCATGCCCGTGACTGCGTCATGTAACCCGGCACCTAAGCTGACACCCCCCTGTCCGACACCTTTACCGCCGAGCACGCTGCTGGTCGCATCCGTCAATTCAGAGTTGGCCACGCTTTCGCCAGCAACGCTTTCTGCGGCTCGCATACGGCCTTTGTTGCCACGTCCGGAAGCTGGAACCCCCGGGAGGCCAGGCCACTGATCAGGCGTGAAGCTCGAAAACATCGGCGGGAAGGACGTATTCAAATTGGCACCTCCAAAGGCCGAGCCCTGGACAGACGATACATCATCGGGAATATAGGATAGCATGGATCCCGCGTCGAAATCTCGTCCAGGTGGACCACCACCGTGGAAACGCCCATTGGCATATCCGCTTCCACCAGGGCCAGCGGTAGGGCCAGCGCCATACTGCATCTGGTAGTTGTTTTTCTGGCGAAAGCTAATTTTGGGTCGGCTGAACTGGAGTAAACAGGCCTGCAAATTGGTCAAGGGGCCTTCAACAAAGCACTTTCGATCCTTGAAATGCACCAATAAGTTGTGCCAAAGCTCATGCTTGGATAAAACTTTGGGATTGCCCAGAATCACGAGACCATATTTGGCTCGGGTGAGAGCCACGTTCAGACGACGTGGATCGGAGAGGAAACCTATGCCCTGGTTCTCGTTGGAACGAACACAGGAGAGAACGATGAAGTCCTTTTCACGACCTTGGAACGCATCGACAGACGCTACCTCAACCTCCTTGTAGAACTCCTTCTTGTACGTCCCCGAGTTCTGCATGGTGGTGACAATGTAACTTCTCTGGCCCTCATATGGTGTGATGACACCGATTTCCCAAGGTTTGACGCCTGCCTTGAAGAATCGGGTCACCGTCTTCTCGACGTTGGAAGCCTCTGTGCGGTTGAGATATGATGTCCCAGAAGTCGAGATTTCTTCGTGGCCGAGGTTGGACCAGAACATCATGGGCGTCTCCACAACAGGCCAGGGAAAGTCCACGTCCTTTCTGAGACGATGCTCATGTGTGATGCCGTTTTGCAAGCTCCCATCATAGAACATGTTGGAAGGAAATTCGGAGAGGCACGGATGCATACGATATTGCGTGGTAAGCCGAATAGGAGCAAGATGAAGGTTAATCAGTCGCTCGAAGAGTGACTGATTCAGACCAGCCTTGGCCGCTTTCTTGTTCATGATAACGGGGCCAAGCTGCTTATGGTCGCCGACCAGCACTACCTGCTTGCAACCGAGGACGAGAGGGATCATGCACTCCGGCTCAGCCGATTGCGTAGATTCATCGATGAGCACATTGCGAAACTTCATCTTGGACAGTCGAGGATCCCCGGCACCGACACAAGTACAGCAGACCACATCTGCGTTGTTGAGAATTTCCCGTTCGGCAGCTTTCGTGAGCTGCTTGAACTTTTTCTCATCTTGACTGGAAAGTTCACCAACATCGTTCTTCAGTTGGGAAAGCTTGACGAGTTCGCTGTTGAGCCCCATCGACCGGACCTGTTCGTGCAAAGAAAGGGAGCTGACTGAAGATTCCACATCTTCTCGTGATTTGGCCGTCAGACGGACGACCTTGAGACCAGTGCGGTGTACGCGATCGCAAAGTTGGTCCACAGCCACGTTAGAAGGAGCGCAAACAAGAACTTGATTGCCACTCATCTTCGCAAGGTGGTAAATGATGGTGGCAGAAGTGACCGTCTTTCCTGTGCCGGGCGGCCCTTGAATGAGACTCAAAGGCTTTTGGAGTACAGATCTGATGGCATCGATCTGACTCTGGTTGAGTTCGGGAAGCTCCGGAGCAGACCATTTCCTGGGCAGCTTTGTCTGCATGGGTTGAAGTTGGACTTCGTGCCCCAGAAGAGTATGGAAAATAAAGCCTGAAACGCTCATGTCGTCAACAGCAAACGTTTTCATGGCAAGCTGCATACGATCATAGGATGTGGCTTTCCAGACGTAATCGGCGGAGAAATTGTGAGAAAGATCCGTGGGCACGTTTTTCTCGTTACCAGTTTTGCGTAGCTCGAGACACACTTCATCGGACTGGCTGTTGGGTATTTTGATGACATAGCCGACGCCTTCCCAAGGTTCGCGAAGTTCACCATTGTATCGAAGCCTCATTTCGTCACCAACGGCAAGCTTGACGTCTCCAGATTCGATTTTGTGGAGGTTGAAGCTGACAAGGTGCTTATTATTAAGGCCGTAGTCCCAACGGACAACGAGGCCGTCTTCTGACTGAGCTTCCTTGAGTTTCTTGTCATAGTCGGACTCCATTTTTACCAGCGGTCCGAATATATTTTGATAATGATATGGATCATCATATCGCAGGAGAACTGGGTCCGGATCATCGTCAACATGAGATGCTTTGTCAAGATCTGTCACAGTAGCGTTTGGCTCGACTTTCCACATCTCTTCCAGTCTCGCAATCGTGGTGGGAGACAGATGACGAGCGCGGAGTTGCTCGGCTTCAGACGGCGCGTGGACGAGCCAGGGCAAAAAGGCTCGCTCCGCTATCAAGGGATCCCAGCGGCTGATGTCCCAGTTCATGTCCTTGTTCGACGAGCTAGATGCACAGGGTTGCCGACAAAGCAGCACGACAACCGTATCCGATTTTGCCGGAATAAATCCAAGCAAAAACGCGTTTTTCGTTCCACAGTTGTAGCACTCCAGGATGGTATCTCCGAGAGCAGAGTCGGGATGAAGCTGAACTTCTTTGTGTCTCGCTCGAACCAGGTGGTTGATAATGTGGGTCGAAGTGCCGTTGCCTCTGGCGCTGCAAAACCACTTATTGCAGGTCAGACACTTGACAACACAGGAAGGAGAGTGGATGCCACAATATCTTCAGAGCATCATGTTAGCAACTTCGGTTCTTAGTTTCTTGTTCTCGCCATAGCGCTTGGCTATGTGTTGCTTACGCGCATGCATGAGCGGGAAGTTCTTTGGGTTCTTCAGCACTCTTCAATTTCAAGCCCATCATGCCGTCAACAGGAACGCTGTTGAGACTTTCGTTTTCGTCGTCTTCAAAGACCTCGGTCTGGTTGTCGTCATCGTCGGCACGTAGACGGCCACTGGGGCCACCGTCATACTTGGGATACAGTAAATTATCGTCGGGTCCAAGAGTAGATAAGTCATCAGCTCCAGCCTTGATGGCTGCAGCTGAATCAGAAATCAGATGGTTCCCGACATGAGTGAAGGCACCCTCCATGATTTCTTGTAAGGGGATGAGGAAGGTAGGAAAACCGAGGGGTCGCTTGCGGCGTATTTTCCTGTGTTTCACGTTAGTCAAGCAGTGAATACAAGGACGCAGAAAAGAAGAGCAGTAAAAATCGGCAAAGCTTTGTGATGGTCTTCTGCAAGCGATATACGGAGTGCGAGACCGTTGTGTGTAATGAGGTAACGTACCCTTAGTTTTTGGATGTTCGGTATATGTTATTGGAGTTCTGCCCGGCACAGCAGGATTGGAGCTGATCGGCCCGGGATGAGTCAAAGGTATCGTTGGTTCCAAATTGTGCCGTAGTGTTCACATCATCGCGACAAAGCGTATAATTAGAGACACGGAACACTTGCGATCGGTAGTTGGCGCTAGAAATAACCGTTAACTCAGATGTGTTTATTCGCAATATCAGACAGTAAAGCGAGCCGGCTGAGATTGCGAGATAAGTTTGGCTTTTGTAAGAACGAAGACCTGGCGTAATAGTCGTCTGTGGAAAGAATGCAGCCCGATGTTTGTTGCGCGCGTCGGAGTTTATTAGTGGGACCCTGCGCCCACGTGATGAGCGGGCTGTCTTTATCGATAAGTCGCAGCCAAAAAATTCACTTGGAACTTGGTCAATCGCGAAGATGGAGTGGCCGAGGCGAATGAATTTGAGTTAAGTCGTTGATCTAGGAGGCAATTCCGATTTATTCGTGACTTGAACTCACGCGCGCACGGCTTTTTTCATCAGTCAGAGTTGTTGTTACCAGCGGTATCTCGGTCGGTAACCACCAAGAAACATGATTGTAGGTTCAGCCTTTGAATGCACCTTGTCGATTTGTTCCGGCGATGCTAATCAAACACTCCATTGCAGCGTCGACAAGCCCGTCAAAGGCGGGATTATCTCTATCGTAGAGCAGCTCTGCTTCGTGATGCTGAGATTGGCGAAAAGCGAGCAAAATTGCGAGCTTCACTGGCCTCGGGAAAGTCTCTGGATCCTACCATCGCCAACGACAAAGCCTTGCGCAAAGATTATCAGTATGACGAAAGCGCTCCCGACTTGAGCACCAACGAGCAGCTGGATCTCGACGACGAATATGCACAACTCTCTGGAGTGGTAGATCCTCGTGTCTTGGGTAAGTGCAGGACTTCGACTCCCACCCCACCATAGCCCAGTTTGACCACACACTGACCAACATCAGTGACGACTTCACGAGATCCTTCCGCTCGATTATCGGCATTTGCAAAGGAGATCAGATTGCTATTACCAACATCTGTTCGTTTAAATCGTGGAAACCTCATTCTTCCGGATTTAGTGAAGTCAGCCCAGTCTGCTGGCTTGTCCGATCTGATTCTGCTTCGTGAGTAACTTCTTCCTAATTCGTACAAACTCGAATGGGACCCCTACTGATGCTTTGGTGACAACAAATGAAATCAGACGAACATCGAGGTACCCCTACTGCGCTGACCCTGTCGCATTTCCCACATGGACCGACGATATCATTCTCGCTACACAACGTGGTATTGCGACATGACATTCCAGGTAGTGTCAGAGGAACAGTATCAGAGTCGTATCCGCACATCATCATGGACGGGTTTACGTCGCCGTTGGGAAGACGCATTGCCAAAATCTTGAAGCATATCTTCCCACCAAGAGAGGCGATAACCAGCAAAAACAAAATGGGCAGTCGAGTTGTCACGTTCAAAAACATCGACGACAGCATCGAGCTCAGACACCACGTCTTTGTTCGGACCGGATATGACAGTGTCGAGCTCGCAGAGGTTGGCCCCAGAATGACAATGCGTCCATTTGAGATCAGGGGTGGTACACTTGAGAACAAGGACGGAGATGTCGAGTGGCATCTATCACAGTACACGAGAACAGCAAAGAAGAAGAACTATCTCTGAGCCGGCTTCTCGGTAATCATGTAGCACACATAGCGATCGTTTTACTCAGTCTGGCTTTCGGCAAGCGTTCGGTGCACTACGATAGTCGAGTGAAGAAGACTCAGTTTATTGTGTATTCGGCTCGCGCAGGCCGACGATGGCTCAGATTGGAGATGAAACTCTCCGGTACAATGAAGCTATCTAACCCAATGCGTTGAGCAGTCGCTTCGCAATGGATGTGGTTAAACAACCTAGCACCGGCGTACGCGGGAAGGAGGATGTTCAAGAGTCGTGACCGGCTTGAGATGAACTATCCATAATAAGCAGCATGTCTGGCATGCGGAAATGAACTATCAGACTGCAAACAATTGGCGGCACAAATTTCGTGTAAACGCCGTGTTTCAAACTCTTCGCAAGGCGTCTCGAAGGAAGACCGTCAACAGTATTCAGAGAGTAGGAGCAACAAAACTTGCATCCTGAAACAATGCTCAATCTTGTATATTCGAACTATGTGGAGCACTACCTATGTCAATGGATTGTCGTGAGTCGTGACATGGCCGCTTGCCCTTTCTCCCCCTTCATTCTTTCACAATTTGCTTGTAATTAACTTCTGCGCCAAGGCCTAGCACGAGCGACGCAGACTTTTTCCTCTCTTCTCTAATGCTGATGGTTACGAAGATGTACTCTTCGTACTTACCGTAATCTTTTCGTATGTATCTAAAGAGGCTAAGTAGACAATCTTCGAATCGCCTGACGCCACATCCACACATGTACGGTATGTACTACCTGTAGCTGCATCAAGAAGGGCCGCGGGGCAAGTAGGTTACTCGTCGTCTTTTCTATCCCTGGTAAATACCTACATACCACAAACAGCCATATGGGCTTATTTTGGGCCACATACGCGTAAACTTCATTTATATGTATTGGGGTGATCTTGCATGTTTAGAAAATCAGAGATGCACAATTTAGTACAAGTGCAGTCTATAGAGGCTCGAACCGGGGAAATACATGGCGTACGCGGAAGAATGTGTATTGACGCGTCGCCACAAGCGAATGCCCCCCGGGCTCCAGGCGAAATGACACCACTGATTGCCACGGCCATTCGCATTCAGCTACATACTCCAAAAGCTCGCTTGTTATTACTCGTCGCGCCGATGAGAACTTTCACACAAAGCCATTGTGCAAGGCAGAGCCATTACTCTCACGTGATGCCCGAACGAAAACCCTATTCCTACCTATCTCAGCCTTGGTGGCATCATCGAGCTTAACCCGTCGAGACTGCTTTTGCCAAACTTCTCCGTGTATATACCCTGGCTGCGACTGGCGTCCCAGCTTTCCCTAGAACTTACTAGACACATATGTAGCAGTATCTGAGGCACATGAACGCCAAATTTTCTCGGCAGAGATTTTCGTAGCTTGCCCATCTTTTTGGTGGACATTGGCGCTTGCAACTCTTGCCCTATTGGAGAGAATGTCCTCTCGACAGAGGTATAGTTAGGTCTATGAGGCAAGAGTAGGACACTGTAGGAGACTGTGTTCGTTCTCATTTTTGGCTCTAGCCATCTCTGCTGCACAAAGCACTAGGGAGATTCTCTTGACTTTGGTTCTCAAGATTCACCTCGAAGAAAGAAAAGAACAAGCAAGAAACATTATTGGCGCAGTTTCAAGGTCTGATTAATCACTACGACTGCAAGAAATTGTTTAGGGACGCCGGAGTCCTCACCACCGAAATGAAAGCCTCCATCGCCTTTCTCCTGGCTACCTGCACCAGCATGATCATGGGCGTGGACATCATCAGCATAATCACCGAGTGTGCGCGAGACTGCCTCTTGGAATCAGTCAAGATCGCTACCAATTGCAAGTTAAAAGACTATGAATGTGCTTGCGACAACGCCGAGGAAATTCAGAACGACGGCCAAGATTGCGTCATTCAGGCCTGCGGCAAGTGGAAATCCCTCCGTAAGTCATGTCTCCCTTGACCCTTTCATTTCGAACGACCTATTGAGCTTGGGTTGCCACTCGCGCGCGCAGAGGAGCGATTCTGATGTGTTGAGTCTAGACGAGGTTGTGCCTTCTCTCAAGGAATTCTGTAAGGAGGCGCGACGGCCGATAGACAAACCGGTGGATGATCCCGGCGCGAAGTTTGGAGCATGGGATTGGTGATGACTATGTACCTATGTATATGATACTGTCGGTTGCGTCACGTGTGCTCTTCTGGTTCGTCGCGACTCGCAACTTGCAACTTGCAACTTCGAGTTGCAAGACTTATATTACTTCATGCAACGCAGCAACATTGAACAAACCCGAGGCAATGGGAAGGCGGAGCCGCAAAGCATGGGTACCTAGTAGCCTAGTAGGTACATAGGACCATAGGTAGTGTGTATGTACATACTTGACTATGTACCTTATACATATGTGGCCCATTGCGATATGTATGTACCTACGATATACTTATACCCAGCGTGACTTTAGCCCCAGAAGTTTACTCGGTGACTACATACCTGATTAATAATGCGAAGCGAAGGAGGTACCTATCCTTTACACACAAGAGTAGTTACTATGTAGTAGCTACAAGTGGCTATGTACAGAAATACATGCATACATAGGTACCTAGGTAGGTACATAGGTGAATACCTCTAGCGGGGACCCTAGCTGTCCCGCCTCCCGTGTTTTTGATTGGCCCACCTCTCAATGCGACGTCCCCGCTAGCCACATCCCCCATTGACTTGGCTCGCCTAGGTACATATGTACTCCAATTGCATCGCCATCCTCCAAAGCTTCAATCAAGCAGAGCACGTTCCGTTTTCGTTGCTCGCTGCCAAAGTGCACCATTGACATCTTGCAAAGACGCCTCATAATGTCGTACGGACAGAAGAACCCATATCACCAAGGTCCTGCCGAAGAAGCAGCCCATGGCTACGGCCAGGTACGTTCATAATGGCAAGGCCCGGGCTCACACCGCGTCACCGCAGCGCTTTCATCCCGCGAAGTGCCGACTGGCTACCGCCATCCTGGGTGCTCGCTCGTCACTCTTGACTCTCAGAACTTCTGTTAAGTGGCTAACTTCTGTCTGTACAAACGACAGGAAAATCCTTACACACAAGGTCAATATGAAATGCGCGACTATGGAGAACCCCCTCAACAAGGATCGCAACCATCGCAGGCGCGGATTCTCCCCCTAGATCAATTCCTACAGCGAGTCAAGGAGCTACGGAGCGATATTGACGGTCTTTCCGGCTCTGTTGACTACATTGGTCTGTTACATCAGCGCACTCTCGCGAGTACAGATCCCCAGGCCAAGGATCAGCTGGACCATTATGTGTCGCAAACCCAAATCCAAACTACGGCTATCAAGGACGGCATCAAGGGCCTGGAGCGCGACCTCGCCAACACCACGGATAACCATCGCAACACTAAAAACACCCAGCTGCAGTCTCTCAAGACGTACTTCAAGTCCGAGCTAGCCAAGTACCAGAGTGTGGAGCATGAATACCAGCAAAAATACAACCAGCAAATTCGCCGTCAGTACGAAATAGTCTATCCCGATGCTTCCGAGCAAGAGATTCAGCAAGCTATGGAGTCGAATTATGGTGGTCAAGGTGTCTTCGAGTCGGCGGTAAGCTTCTTCCCTTTCGTTCTTCCATTTTGCTTCGCGTTTCCATTCGTGCCCATGCATATGCATTACTTTTTACATACCTATTCTGTGCGCGTCGAACCTTAAGCTGACAATAGACTTAGCTGAAAGACAACCGCACCGGTCACGCCACATCCTTGCTTGGAAATGTCAGAGCTCGTCATAACGAACTGCAGCGTATTGAGCAGACGCTTTCTGAGCTGGCCCTACTATATCAGGAACTGGCCACCGTGGTGGAACAGCAGGAGCCCGTTATCCAGGCCGCCGAAGAGAACGCCCAACAGACCACTGACCATCTGGCGCAAGGCAACGAGCAAGTCAAACATGCGACGGATTCAGCCCGGCGCGCCCGCAAGCTCAAATGGTGGTGCCTCTTCATTGTTGTCATCATCATCATTGCCGTCGCTCTCGGGGTTGGCCTTGGAATCTGTCTTACCGGCAACAATTGTGGCAGGAAGTAGGAGCAACTCTATCATGCTGGCCATATCTCATTCGTTCCACATACGGAACAAAGACACGCAATGCGTGATGAAAAGCGGAAGGCGATCTCCATTCTTGATCTTAAGAAGAGGCGAAAAATGGCGTTCAGATCTCGTTGATTTTTTCGGACTTATTCATGATACTCTATCTGTCTTGGCCGTCCTGCGAAGCCAGTGTTGTTTATCTCTGGCGTAGTAGGTCTTGAAGATTTTTTCCGATTCACTGTACATGTCTTCTCCACCCATGTACGGAGTGGTTTAATTCTTTTTGTCTTTTCTTCTTTTCTAGAAACATCCAGGGCCGTCATTGGCCCCCATTTTCCCCTTTATTTCCAGGGTGCTTCATTCCCAGTTCATAACTTCGTCTTTCTGCATCTCCTTACTATTCTATTTATCACGAAATGGCCTTGTAATGCTGATGACGGAAAATGTCTCGAGCCAATGTGCGGGGAAGGGTGGTCCTTATCTGCGAGGGAAGGTTCGAACAACTTACCTTACCTATACGCTCAGATGCTGTGACGATGTAGGAACGAAATTTTTGGCAGAGTGGGTTGGTGATGACGGATGAGGAGTACTGGAATTTGTTGGGGCGTGTAATATCTGTACAAAGGACGTATTTGATGAAAAGTCTCAATATTCCATCAATCGCATAGATGTCAACGAATGTGAAGGGTCAGTGTTTATCACCATTACTTGGTCAAGTTCGTTTGCCGGCCTCCCAATCGACAACCTCCCTCATCGCTGAACCGGCCACAATGTCCCAATCTCTATCTAGGTAGGACTTGACGTTTCTGCTCGCTTATGGTATATCGCATCACGTCAAAGCAACAATGCATCATCCAAGAGGAGGGAGACGTTGTCATTAAAAATACCCACTACTTAGGTCTCTACTATGTACCGCTACATGTACAAGACTACCTACCTACCTACCAGCACCAAACCGGAATCCCTCAACCCCCGAATGCAAAACTTTCTTCGTTTCCCAATCATACACTGTAGACCCGTTTTTGAAAAAAATCAAATCCCTTGAACAAATCATATACCCACTACACCGCGGAAATACTTAGCGAAACCAACACCGGGGTGGCAGTGTTGCGGCTGCGGTTTACTCCAACACATACGTTGCCCAAAGGTATCCTGGCCTGTCTTTCCTCCCCTCTCTACCGAGCTCTGGTGCCCCGTGGCCACGATGGACGAGACTGCAACTCTTCTCTTGTCTGCACCTGTGTATCTCCCCCCTCCCTTGTTTTTTGTTGCTCCAGTCCTTTCTGCATTCTGTGTTGTTGATTATGCGAAGGGTGCTGCTTTTCTTTCTACAGAATGATGAATTTAAAAGGTAGAAACAAAGATGGGGAATCGTGGTAACCGAGGTGGTGAAAAGAAAAGGCCGAAAATAAAAGTACGATTACAACGGTCCGGATATTCTTTTTCTTCTTCTTTTTTTCTTGAGAGAGAGTGAGGTTCTGCTTTATCGGCCCATGCCCATCCCTGAGGGGCCGGCGCCGCCCGCACCAGCCAGCTTGGTTGCCAGTTTCGGGTACTTCTCGGCGACCTGAACCTGTGTCCTGGTGGCTTCAGCGTAGGAAAGGGCGTTGACAATTTCCGCTTCGGTGCGGGCGAGCTCAGCGGCGCGCTCAAAGTACTTGAGAGCTTCGGTGACCTTGTTCTGCTGCAGGAGAAGCTGGGCCATGGTGGCTACAGCAATATCACACTCAGGGTCGACTAGAAGTAAAAGAGCGCGTTAGACTGAGAAGGAACAGAAGGAACAGAAAAACGGAAAAGACAAGAAGTCAGGTAAATACGACGAAGTGCGTCGGTTGTGTAGCCCGTCGAGGGTCAAGGTTCGAAGATAGACTTACTGATGAGGGCTTTCTGGCACAGCTGCTCAGCCTCCTTGAAATCTTGCTTCCACTGGAAGAGGCCAAGAGCCTTGTTGATGAGAGGCAGAACATTCATAGACATGGGCTTTGTCTGCTTCTCCATCTCCATGGCCTTATCGAACTTCTCCACAGCCTCCGAGTAGTTGCCTTGGTCGAGCAGCAGCTCACCGTAGTAGTTGTAGACATCGGGAACTTTGGGGAAGTTTTTGATGCATCGTCGAAAGGTGGCCATGGACGAGGCAATAGAGCCCATCTTGTACTGGGTCACACCAAGCTGGATGTGAGAGAAAATGAAGTCCTTATCGAGGTCGATGGACTTTTGGTAGTCTTTCTGAGCGTCGGCAAGATCACCCTTGATGAAGCTGGTTTGTGCGCGGTGGTAGTAGATGTCAGGGTCCTCCTGGTTCAGCTCAATAGCCTTGGCGAATTCGGCCTCGGTCTCGGAAGGGTTACCTAGCTCAAGACTGATACTGGCGCGCTTGACGTAACTCTGGACCATGGTGGGGTCGAGCTCAATGCTCTTGTCGAAGTCGCGGGTAGCTTCAGCGTGGTTCCCAAGCAGAGTTCGCATGGTGCCGCGAGAGTTGTAGGCCAGAGCTTCGTACTCGCCGAGGTTACCGAGCTCCAGCGCTTTGTCAAACGCTTGTCTGGCCTCCTCGTATCCGTCTCCCGTCTTCTTCTCCAACGCTTGCAGACCGAGCTGAAGCTGGCCCTTGCCGGTCTGGGGGTCGAGTTCGATTGAGTCCTCGAGACCCGCAGGGCGAGGCTTGGGTCGGAAGCTCTGGAGGTAGTTGCCGACAAAGATGGGGCTGGGAAGCTTGACAGGTCGAGAAGCCAGCATCTCCTTGGCGCGGTGCGCCGCAAACACTTGAAGGAGTCGCTCGACGGCGTGGGCGGTCGACTCGCTCTTGAAGTTGTCAATGATGCACGAGGCGGTGAAGTCGAGCAAAGCTTCCGAGTACTTCTTTTGGTGCTCGTAGGCGGTAGCTCGACGGTTGATGGCCTTGATGTACTCGGGATCCATGTTGATGGCAGCGGTGGTATCGTCCACAACCTTGTCCCACTCACTCATGGCGCTATAGCAAGCGGCTCTGTTGGAGTAGAAGACGGGGTCAGGCTTGCAGAGAATAGCCTGCGAATAGAAGCCAATGGCTTTGTTATATGCCTTGTCTCCGTACGCTCGGTTCCCGGCTTGCTTGAGCTTTGCGGCATACTGCTCACGTTGCTCCGGTGTCAAATTCTTGACGCTCTCTTCGTCAACCTCGGGGAGTTCTTCCTCGCTCTCCACCGAGATAGTCTTTGCATTCGATTCGGCAGGACTTGATTCTTTGGTTTCTGCGGCCTTGCGCTCGGCCTCTTTTCGCTTTCGTCTTTCCTTCTTGCTGAGCTTGGGGGCTGAGTCTGATTTCGATTTCTGGTAGGTCAAAGCCGTTAGCCGCATAACCTTTGGCCCCGTCCGACGGGATGAACTCAATGATTTTGACCCCCAAGGCAAGTGGGGAGAATGTATCTCGCAAAAACGGTGGCAGCCAGATGGAGCAAATGAGGCGGGACTAGAATAGCAAAGCTGTATCAAACAAGCCGAAAACATACCGAGTCAGAGTTCAAGTAGTAGACCGCTCCAGCACCAGTGACGACAACAGCAACACCTGCAATGGTGTAGACTGCAGCTTTGTTCTCGGAAATCCACGAAGTGAGGCGGTCCCATGTTGACGATGGCGCATCTAGTGGAATGGCCACGGGCCTCGGGGGAGGCATTGACGGCAAGGAGGCAGACATGATGTGAGGGTACGAAATGCTGATAACAAAAAAGAAGACTAGACAGGGAAAAATAGGAGAACAGAGACTGGTCGGATGGCGCGATACCAGAGGGCAGACCGAGATGGTGAAGGCTGGTGTTGCTGGCTGGACAGGCGCAGGAAAAAAAACGCTTTGCTCTGATGAATGCGTCAATGGCAGAGGTACCTAATAAGGAAGCGCACCGGCAGCCCGTCGAAATTTCGCCGTCCTGCTGCGGCTCTCAACGGCTGCGCTGCTTGACTTGCTGGGCCCACTCTATCAACCTCACGCCAGCTAGGTACCTAGGTACCTACCCGGTACGGAGTATGTACACATGTACCTATGTACCTATGTACATTCATACGTACTCTGTTGTACCTACATTAGCTGTCGGCAAACGGCTATGTAGTAGTATGTAAGTACATATACCTTCTCGGAAGATCAATTCAGCGAAACGTCAACAGAGAAGCCGAGAATGCTCTCCGAAATGACCCTTGGAAGTTGGGCCTTGGCTCATACGGGTTCGTCGCGGCCGTCAATCGTGCTGCGCTTTCTGCAGGTTCTTTCATAGACCTGTTAATTCCAAATCCAAACAGAGTTTGCAGCGGTAGCCAATTGCATTTTGTGAGCTCATGTCAATATGATGCCTGGCTGGACTCGAGTGTGCGCGATATACCCGTACCGCCTCTGACACCATGACAGCCTCTCCGCTTACCGGCATCACGTTCCCGTTGCTGACACCTCTGGCTCGGGGTCTGTAAAAACACCCAGCTCTTTCCGATAAGATACCCGATGTAACCATAGAGGCATTCTGAATCTCTCTGTCATCTCCTCCTATTTATACCGACACGGCACTGTCTGTATCTACTCACGTCCTAATTTCCGCCCACCTCTCTCGCACATCGGGTTCAGTCGTCGCGGCCTGATTCGACCACAAAGATGTCGACCGACTTTTCCATCTTCACCTCCTTGAGATACGATGTCGAACTCAGACAGGTTCGCTCGAAGGGCTTTGGGCATGCTGGATGGAACAACCACAACGATTCTCCATTGTACATGCTGGACTACCACAGAGATCGGATGCTGCGGGCCGCGACGTACTGGAAGTGGCAACAGGCGATAGAGAGACTTGCTGGAAACGAAGGTCTTGAACTGCTTGCCAAGTCTGCTGCGAATGCCGTTGGACCGGGGCAGTCGGAACCGCTGCGATTGCGCATCGTGGTGAGTCAGGAAGGCGAATTCAGCTTTCAGAAGTTCAAAACACCTCCAGTTGCCTTGGGCAACTTGTTTCCAGAATCACTTCCTGCCCCCGGCACTCAGCCGCAGTTTAGCCAGCCTCAGGTCCCTCCATTGTTTACAGTCGTGGTAGACGAAGTGAAGTCGCCTCGTTCCGAGTACACTCACTTCAAGACAACCAACCGAACTGTGTATGAGGAAGCTCGGCAGAGAGCGGAGATTGGGTCGACTCGTCCCGCAGATGCTGTGGAGGTCCTCATCACGAACAATCAAGACGGGTCCATCATGGAAGGTAGTATAACGACGCCATATTTCTGGCGCGATGGACGCTGGATTACGCCCCCCGTGTCTCGTGCATTCAGTCGCGAGCATGGAAGCGGAGGAAACGACGGCACAACAAGGCGCTGGGCTTTGGAGCGGTACGCACGCCATGCACCTGCAACATGAAATTCCATTCGTCTTGGTTGCTAACAAATGTGAAATACACAGGGGTTTGGCGGTTGAGCAGGAAATCAGAGCTGACCAACTTGTCGATGGCGAAGAATGCTACATTAGCAACGGCGTGGGTGGCTTCCGGGCAGGCATAGTAAGCTTGAAGAAGGGCGATTGAGCAGACGGGCAAAGGCTTGGACAGATATACGAGGTATCGTGTCGATAAATAGTGAAGCAGAATCGTGCATAGGTATTTCCGGCTATAGTGTCCCGTGTGTGCAGATTTTCATTTGTACACAGGGGGGATATATACGGATGTACCTAGATATATAACTCCTAAAGGGTCAACCCGTGATAGAGCGGCGGGGTTGTCGAATGTTAAGACTCAAGTTCTCAACCCTTCGACTACCCGGCCAAGCATCTCCAGCGGCCGCGCTGCCTCGCACTCATTCTCATTCTCATCCGCAACTACGACCCTCTTCAGAATTCGCCAGCACGTGGTAGGTGTCCCATGCGCGCTTTCGCAATTCGAGAAGTCCTGCCTGAGCCGTTCGAAGGCTGTGCTCCTTCGCTAGCCAGACCTGCTTCCAGGACTTCCTTTCGTTTAGGGAACATTGCACGGCTACAAACGAACAACGGGTATGCATAGTTATGCTTGGAAGACAAAGGGTGGGATCGAAGCAAACATGGAGACCGCGGAAGGCTCTTCGCCCAAATTGCAGGTGAGATGGCGTCGTCTTCGTCTCGAATTGATCATGACGCGGTCACGTATGGTGTCTAACGAGTCTCGGCGAAACAACTTGACGGTGCACGCGAATCCCTCAACCGGCGCTTCTTCAGACAGGAATAATTGTGCCTGCCGGCCGAGATTATCACGCACATCTTCACATTCCTCATTATACTGGTAAACTGTGCGCAGGGTTGCCCCCTCTAGACTCTTTCTTCATTTGGATAATCGGCTCATTGCCTAAGTGTTCTAGCTGATATCATGTATGGTGCAGTCTCTACTTGAGTGTCTGCAAGGGATGCCACTGGGATGGAAATGTACGACCACGAGCCCTCTGCATAGTCGATTATGCAGGACCATGATATTTCCCGATAGATGTCTGAAGTGCATGCCGGCCTCGACCAGTTGAAAGAAATCCTGTCTTGGGCTGGAGACGGAGGCGCCAGACAGATCGTCATGGGAGACAAGTTACAACGCGCCACGCACGCAGTCAATCTTGACGTTACTGCTCGAAGCATTACCCAGCCTGGAGTATTTGCATATTTTGCTATCACGAGGACTGTCGTTGCCTTTGGATGGGAAGATATGGAATCGACTCAGAGATGCCTCGATGTAGACTTGTCGACGTCTCTATGACAGTGAAGTGAACCTTGACGGAAACATTCCCTCGGATGATCCTTCAAAACGCTGCCAACTCGTTGGAGCATCTCGCCCTCGACCGAATTATACGGCAATGGTACGACGAAATGCCTTCAATACCACTTCCCAGCCTGAAGACTTTGCCATTGAGCGAGTGTTTGGTGGCCGAAAATCCTTACTCATGTCCTGTAGCATGTCTTTCCAGCTCAAGAGCCCCAGGGCCCTGGGCCCCAGTGAGAGTTTTCTTCTTCCGGCTTCTCCTTTCTTTTCTCCTTTCCTCCGCGTCGCTCGCTGAAGAAAGAGGAGAACTAGAGTTTACGCGTGAGAGTGAGATGTTAACTCGTTGAGCTTCACAACTTGACAACTCATAACTCCACTGCCTTTCCTAGACTCGAGCCGCTTCTGATCTGCACTCTATCAATCCGGTGCACAGAGCCAATGGCGACTGAGCGAGAAGAAGGGAAACTCGAAAGAAGTATAGCCACACTTGAAGGCACTCAAACACTTGTTGCCGACTGACGACAGATTTA
Source organism: Claviceps sp. LM84 group G4 (assembly GCA_018360345.1). Lineage (NCBI taxonomy): Eukaryota > Fungi > Ascomycota > Sordariomycetes > Hypocreales > Clavicipitaceae > Claviceps > Claviceps sp. LM84 group G4. The sequence goes on along the minus strand of SRQH01000114.1, from coordinate 8,526 downwards.
TTACCCGACGTGGCATGTTGATAGGAAGTTCGCGTCCGACGTTACAGTACCTGACGTCTCTTAACCGCGGCAAATCATTACAAAATATTCGTTTAGAATATTGAGCCATTTCGGATGAAAATCTACGCACTACATTCGACATTAAGTCATTATACAGTCTTCATACTTTCAAAATCTGCGTCCCTGCACGTCTCGTGTGGTCTGCATTCCACCCGACAAAGCTCGAGAGTCGAACGTTGCTCTCCAAGGCGATCAAGGACCAAAAATTGACCTCCTTTGATATTGTCTTCCCCCGGTTCTCTTCCATTTGTATTACTGGCATGGCAGCCTTGAAGAAGAGAGTATCCGTCATTTGAAAGGCTACAGTTGGTTCTGCGGCACTCCCAAAAGTCAAACGTTGGGATGGTTTGACTTCCACATCATCACATGGCCAGTCTCGAAGCCGACGAGCAGCTGCTCCTGTCAGAATTTCTAGCCACGTTTCCCAACTTGCGGACGTTAAGCAGTGAGTCCAGGAAGTGCCGCAACGAATGTCCGAGTCTGCTGATCGAAATCCTGAGACACATACATCCCGAAACTATCTACGACTCGTGTAGTCTTAGACTACACGACTTCTGTCACCGGCGAAGTGTTGGACCGGCTGAGCCAGGCGGCGCGAGAACAGGGCGTGCGATTGATATACGGGCAGCGGCCACAGATGTGGCCGTTGCCGCTTGAGGCATTGGGGACATTGAATCCGCGTCAGCGTGCTTTTTCACTTCGAATCACTCCTGGATGAGCTCATATGAAAGAGCAAACACCTTGGATTGCTCAGGCCGGGGGTGGATTTACCGTTTCCCTGCTTGCCCATGGAGGCGTATGATGTAAAGAGAATCATGAATGCAAAAATAACACGTTAACAGACGAGTTCATCTTTTATGTCTACTGGCTTGTCTAACAAGGTGAAAAACGCCGCTTTCCATCCCGCCCCAACGCAAGCGCTATGTTTGTGTATATTTTTGTGTCGGTTTCCTTTCTTGCGGTGAAATTCGATTCTTCCTTAACTGTCCTTCTGCTAGGCACGCCCCACTTTAAATGATAGGATCTATGTTGTTGCCGTCAGCTCACGCTTATATTCCAAGACAATGTAGCGTCTGCTGGTTTGGCCTTGCCACAATGCATGGCAACGTAACTACATGACATAGGTAGGCCGGGAAGGCAAGCAACGCGAGCCAAAATAATACCAACAAAGAAAGCCTCGCTACCAAGATTTAAGGCCCCGCGAATACAAAACAGAAAATGAAAAGAACTCACATCGTTCTTGCCCACAGCCACAGAATCATCCTCGGCAACTCGTAAACCCCCCACACCTTCAATGTAGGCGACTGGAGCATCGCCCATGACCTTTCTGGCCACATCTCCCACCGTCAGGCCCTTCTTGACGAGGACGCAGTCCCGGAAGACGGCCTTGGACTCAGCGGCGCCGGAGCTGAAGGTGGCGGTGTTGCGCACAGGAAACACAGGGACCAGGCCCAGCAGCTGAGCGGCGCGAGACAATACCTGCACTACGCCGGTAGAGCCGAAGCGGTAGAGAACCATGTCCTTGAGGTTATCGATGCGGGTTCGGTTTTTGTCGTCGAGCGGCTTCAGGTTGCCGCCTTCAGGATCGCCCTGCTCAATGAGATCGTCCCGGGTATCAACGAATTCGCTGCCCTCGACGTAGCGGATATAACCCTGCTTCGCCATTTTGCGCAAAAAGATCTCCGAAATGGCCGAGCAGAGGACCAAGGTGTTGGGATCTTGCATCTTGGCAATCTTGGCAATGTTCTTGTCCGCGTCCGGATGGTCAATCTTGTTGAGGGCGATGACGGTGGGAAACTTCTCGTCCACAAAGGCGTCGACGACGTGCGCCACGGTCTCGTCGGACCATTGCTCAAGGGGTTCCTTGATGGCGGCACGATCGAGCGTGCGGGCGATTACAGTGGCGGTTGAACCATAGCCAGAGAATTGCGCTTGGAGAGTCTCCACGGGGGTGGCCTTAACGGCTACATGGCGTCTGCGCACGCTGCCCCATCGCTGCATGAGGTTACCCAGGATCCAGGCCACGAGCTCGCTTCGCAGCCAGGCGATGTCGACGGAGGGATCATAGCCCCTTGTTTCCTTGCCCTCGGCGTCGACGGTCCCAGAGGCGTCAACGACGTGGATCAACGCGTCGGCGTGCCGCAGGTCGTCAAGGAATTTGTTGCCCAGGCCGCGGCCCTGATGCGCGCCGGGCACGAGACCGGCCACGTCGAGGAGCTCAATCGGGACGGAACGACGGCCATTGTCGCAAGCGCCGTAGTTTGGCTTGCAGCGGTCTGAGACGTTGTGTCGGCGACAGGCGCAGTCGATTTGAAGATATCCTATCGCTCGTTGTGGGTCGATTGTCGTGAAGCTGTGCAAAACGAAACATGGCGTCCGCGAGGGTTGTGTCAGCAAAGAATCGAGGTGATGTGGCAAGCGGGATGAGAAGTCCAACTAAGGGCTCTTTTTAAACTCATGTTATCTTATGACGAGTCTTGTGGTTCTAGGATCGAATACGGGCTTGGACATGTATGAAGAACGGAGCCTACGGAAAGTTGCCTGGGGTAGGAGGAACAAAATATTCAGTGAGCAAAACAGGGCTGAATTGATGATTCGCCTTGGGGACGAGGAAGCACACCAATGAGTACGACTGAGTGAGTTGGAAACAATGAAGACGATGCTATGGAGTGTGTATAGCCGATAAAGACCAAGAATGGGAGAAAGGCTTCATGTTTGAATCAGAACAAAAAACAAAAACGCACCAACTTTGGACGAAGCATCTGTCAAGCTATTCAGCGTGGAGCTCTTCCCGGCAGAGGGTTTGCCCACGAGGCCGATGAGAGGATCTCGAGGCATGGCGGGGAGTCAGCAGCGGTCGGGCAGGATTTTTCAATGGGGAGTCGGTTCGCTGTGAAAAGACACGGCGAGATGGCTCCGTAGGTCGTTGAGCCGAGCAGTGAAGTTGGTGATGTTTTTGGTCACGAAAATTGTCTACGCGGCGCGCACTTTCGCCGTCGGAGGGGCGTGTAAAGTGCCCGTTAAGGTGCGTTTATTACGGAGTACATATGAGGTACATACCTAGGTACCTTAGGTACCTGGTGGGTGGGAGTGGTGGGAACTTGGAAGTGGGAGTCCTCGAAGTGGATCAATCTCACGCTGTTTTGGCCAATAATCACCCCTGGCTCGACCGCTGGGCCCTGTCTACGGTGTTCAGTTGTGCAAGGGGGGCAAATATTTGTGCAGAATATGCTGGAGATATTTACGAAATACGGCTAGCGTACGAAATTATGCAAGAGCTATCAAGATTCAAGGGCTGAACATGCACGCCTCCGGGCCTCAAAAATGAGCGAGTTGTAACTTGTGAGTCTGTGACCCGTGAGTCATTGGCAGGGAGCTGACAGATGGCGGCCCGAGGCGTGTTTCAAGTTTCAACTGAATGTTCGGTACATAATGGGACTCTTGCAAGTTGCAGCCTGTGTAACGCGACAAGGGGGGTCGTGTGCCTCGTGCGAACATTTCTTCATCTTCGCCCACGATCACGAAGGTGTACATTTCGTACTTCGTATGTGTATCCCGTCCGTTAACTGCGCGGGCTCTTACAATCTGTTCCACACATCATGGCTCCATCCCGTGCGTCGAAGAAGCCGAAGCCCACGATGACTGATCTGATCGAGTCTGGCCGCCACTCTTTCGCGGCCAAGAGATACAGTCAAGCGTCACGATTCTTCAGCAGGGTGAGTTGTCATGGCAATACCGTTCAGAGAAGTCATCTACTTGACATATCCCTTTTCTTAATACAGGCCATGAAAATCTGCCCCTGCGCAAGAGGTGTTCAACGAGGCCGACCCAAATGTACATGTAAGATGTACCTGTGGGTTGCTGCCAGAGAGAGCTCAATCTACAGAGAAGCAAGGGATCATTGCTGTTGCGTCGCTGGCAAAAAGTACAGCAAATGCGACAATTTCCATCATATCCAGGCCTTGGATTTCCAAGCTACAACGTCCGAGGCTCTGGGTGAACTCCGTGTGGCTATGAGTTACGCCGAATGGATGCTGGAATTGGCTCCCCAACTCCCAGATGTAGGCAGTCCAGCCTCAACATTCGAGGCATGCGCACTTGACTAACCGGACTCAACTCCAGGGGTACCTTCGTATGGGGAGAATTGCACGGCTGCAAAATGAGTATGAGTATGCCTGGAAGATATACACGGCTGGAATTGAGGCAAATAAGGAGACCGCCGCAGGCTCGTCGGCCAAATTGCAGGTGAGAAGTCATGATCTTCCGCCACTGTTCATCACAATGCGGTCATGCTCGATGTCTGACGAGCCGGGGCTCAGAAACTTTACTATGGCCAGAAACTCTTCAACCGGTTCTCATTTAAACAAGATCCGTTTTGCCTGCCCGCCGAGCTTGTCGCGCACGTCTTCTCGTACCTTTTTTATGAGGACATCTTGTGCGTTTATCCCTGCTGTCTTTTCTTTTTTCGTGTTGAGTAACAGCTTTCCGTGAAAGTGATCTGGCTGATTCCATAGATGGTATAGTGTCTGTTTACAAGTCTGTAAGCATTGGGAACGCACGCTCACAAGCCCCCTGCATGGCCAGTTATGGAGAAACATGATATTCAAAGAGTCCATGTATCCCCTCCACAAGTCGGTGCCACGATTGGACCTGTTGAGAAAGATGCTGCTCTGGGCAGGAGACGGAGGTGCAAGGAAGATCGTGATACTGCCATCTTATTGGATCACTCAACCGGCGTTGAAACTGCTGCTCGAAGCATCACCCCGCCTGGAGCATCTGAATATCCATGTGTCAGATCGAAAACTGAAGTTTCCTTCGAATGAGAAGATATGGCACAGACTCAGGCATGTCTCCTTGACGGGATTTTTCGACCGTACCCCAGTAGACCTCCCAGGGGGATTCCCTCAGACGTTCCTCCAGAATGCTGCCAGCACTTTGGAGCATCTCGACTTAACGTCAATTCCACTGGATTGGTACAACAGCGTGCCAGCCATACCTCCTTTTCCGAAGCTGAAGACTTTACAAATATGCGATTCGCACGATGACGGGCCCCCATTTGCTATAGTCTGTTCCTCCCTCCCTGTCCCCGGCCCAGAGAGCATCAGTAGAAAAGCTTTTCTTCTGCGTTTTTCGCCCTTTCCCTCTTCTTCTCCTTTGTCGCTACATGTTTCTGATAGGTGAGCTCAGGTGATCGTGAGAATCTAACTCGTTGAGTCTTTGTAGTACCCTCTCTCCATCGCCTTTCCGATGCTCGAACAGCTTTCTTTCGTTGCACTACCAGAGCTGTCTCTGGAACCCATGACAATATGGCAAAAAGAATGGGAAAATATCTGGGCACATCTAAAAGTCCTCATGTTCCAGTCGAGCGTAATACAAGTGGACACAGCAATGACGTGTTCGACTCTTCGATATCTGGCATCTCTGAACTCACTTCAACATATTCATTTTTATTTCGACACTCCTCGCGATATCGAACAACATCCTGACGTCTTCGGTGGAAATCATGATCTACTCATTGATTCAGGCGTTTCCCCACCACTGCATTTGCAGAATTTGCGTTCCCTGAGGTCACAGAGAATGTGGATCTCGCCTGACAGAGCTCGAACGTTGCTCTCCAACGCCATTAGGAATGAAAAGTTGACTTCGTTCGACATCGTTTTCCCCATGGAAGAAATGAGTGGGCGTTTGACAGCAGACGCGAGCGTTCGACATCTGAAAGGCTACGACTGGTTGCGCGGCAATCCCACAATTCACAGTCTGGGATGCTACGATTTCCTATTCTCGTTCGATCCCGAAGACGAAGAGGGATGGCTACTGCCGCAATTTCTGGCCACGTTTCCCAACCTGCGGACATTATCAGTTGTTTCTCAGCATTACGGAGACAACGACCTTACAAAGCTGATACTCGAGATTTTGAAAGTCACGCATCTCAAAACCATCTACACGAGGAATCTCGACTACGAAAAGTCCCTCAGGATGCAAGAGGTGGCGCGAAGCAAGGGCACTAAAATAACCCTGGAGGATGAGCCATCGCGCTGGCCGATTCCGCTAGAGCAGTAGACGGTGAAGCTCATACGCAAGACGATGGAGGCGTTGCAGGCACTATGATTCGATTTCCAGCCGCTGCGGAGTTGCGTCTGCAGCAGGCGTGGCCGATTGGGACATGGATTATTGCTCGTTGGGACTGTTTTGTCGTGAGGCCCTATTGGACGTTTCATTGAGCTCAAAGTTCTGTCAGGGGAGCGAAGCTATCCCACGATCGAAGATGGAGAGGCCAACCCGCGAGATCCTCTTCAAAAGCGTTTGTTATGTTTGCAAAGTTTTTTCAAGTCCTTATATGTACTGTTCGATCCTCTGCGCTCGCTTCGGAGAGGGTTCCGGATTGGTCTCTGCGATCGGTTTCTTGGTGTTGTGGAAAGAAGAAGTTTTATGGTGGGGCACGATGTGGCTTCGTCCTAGGTACATACCTAGGTACCTAAGTATGTACATACACTTTCCATTTGCACTACAATTTGGCGCGGTACACGTCAGAGCTGGTGGGCGAATGTGTTGTATCGGGATTCGGACCTGACTGTTTAAGTTAGCTCAAACTCTTTTTTTGCATCAAAATTCTTCCTGGCGCCCAGTTCCTCTCCTCGGAAATAAGCGGATTCCTATTCTCATTCGACCCCGAAGACGAAGAGGGCCGGCTACTGCCGCAATTTCTAGCCACGTTTCCCAACCTGCGGACTTTGACAATTTCTTCTAAGCATTACGAAGAAACTGAGTTTACGAAGCTGGTCAATGCGATACTGAAAGTCACGCATATCCAGACCATCTACACGATGAGACTTCGAGACGGATGGGTTGACTAAACTAAACCCCCCTAGTAGACCTTCCACCGAGCTCATACCTGTTCTGTCAGTAGAGCGACGCTATCCAGCAATCGAGAAAGAAAAGACCAACCCGCGACGTCCTTTCTAAACACGTTTGTTTTACGTTCAGGTCGTTGTGTTCAAACTTCATTCATGTCGCGATACTATTCGGCCCCCTGACTTGCACCGTGATTTGCCGCGGTACAAGTCAGAGATGAAGGCGAATGTAGCGCCGAGGGAAACCGGTCCTGGCACCTGTGACCTAGTACATACGTCTCTTCAATTGAAAATACGGACCGACTTTGGAAAACGCATCTGTGTGAGTCATGGCATGGAGCTGTGTTTCAACTTAATGTCGATTTGGACGATTTAGTGCGAAAAGGCACGGCGAGCTGGGTGATTGGGTCGTCGGCGCGGAATGAAGTTGTTGATGTCTCGAGACCCTGTGAGGCTGTGAGGCTGTGACGCGTGGAACGCGTGGGGGCAGATGGGGCAGATGGGGCCGTGGTGAGGAAGTTGGAAGTTGTACTCCGTACATACTTCGTACCTTAGGTAGGTATTTATTCATTCCCGCCCACAGTATTATCACCACCGTGGTCTCGCACGCGGGCTCTGGCAACTGCATACCCATCACATCATGTTTTCATCCCCTGTTCTGGATTCTGAGCCCACGATGGCTGATCTGATCGAGTCTGGTCGCCACTTCTACGCGACAAAGAAATACGAGCGTGCCTTGGTACTCTTCACTAAGGTGAGTGAGTTGTCGTGGCAGCGCCCGACGATGCTTGAAAAAGCTATGTACCAGCCTCACAGTCTCTCACTCCTGAAAAACAGGCCATGAGAAGCTGTCCCTGCGCGAGAGGCGTCGAACGAGCCAGATGCACCTGCAAACACTTTGACAAGGTAGCTGCCCACGGGGGCTCGATTTTCCGAGAAGCAATGTATACTTGCCGTTGTGTTGTTGGCCGCAAGTTCAGACAGTGTGAAAATGAGCACCATATCCAGGCCTTGGATTTTCAAGCTGCAACGTTTGAGGCTTTGGGTAAACTCGACCACGCTATGAAGGATGCCGAATGGATTCTGGAACTGGCTCCTCGACTCCCAGATGTAAGCCGTCCTTTTGTGAGCCTGTCGAAGCCTCGAATTCTCGAAGGTCGCGCGCCTTTCGAGGCCTGCGCCTGTTCTCTAACCTGCGCCTGTTCTCTAACCTGCGCCTGTTCTCTAACCTGATCCGACTCTAGGGATATCTTCGTGTGGGGAAGATCGCACAGCTGAGGACGCAGGACGAGTATGCGTGGAAGATGTATACGGCAGGGATCGAGGTACTCAAGGAGGGTTCCGTACATTCGTCGCCCAAGTTGCAGGTGAGATGGCACGGTCTTCGCCTCAAGTTGATCATTGATGTTTAATCAGTCGCGACTCAGCAACTTTACGATGCAAGGAAACCCCTCCATCGGCGCTTCTTCAGAAAAGATCCGTTAAGCCTGCCAGCCGAGCTTGTCACGCACATCTTCTCGTACCTAGGATGGATGAAAATTCTGTTTGTCGGGGGGGGGGGGGGGGGGGGGGGGGGGGGGGGGGGGGGGGGGGGGGGGGGGGGGGGGGGGGGGGG